>JACJUY010004334.1:0-33168 GCA_014220935.1 Platorchestia sp. MABIK
ATTGTCTACATGTGGGAAATACATACCTGAAATTATGCCGTGTATTTTTGAAACACCCTGTATATGAAATTACATATGGAGAGCTTGTATAGATCAAAAAGCTTGAGTATTTTCAAGCTTTTGTATGAATCATTTGTGTGAGCATTGAATTCTAATTTCATCACCGCTCAAATGGCTCTTTTCTGCAGTCCAAATTAAGAGCAGATTTTTTTTTATCAGTTCCGTGCCAAGCTTCTATTCCGTATTGTACATATGGTAAAATGATCGTTCGATAATGTATTTTTAATGCTTCTTCATGCAATGCATTTCTTACTTCCTGAAGGTTCCAAAGGATTTTGATAATTTAGTACTGATATGTGCAATATGCTCTTTGAATGTCAGATGTCTCTCTAAAATAATGTCCAGAAATTTGCAGGAGTTGGTTTCTTCAAAAATTATTTCGCCATCACCAATTTTGATGTGCCGAAGAGACATATTTCTCTTGCATGAGAATATAATTTTTTGTCTCATCGATATTTGACATTGAATGCTCAAAGAAATGAAGCCCTGAAAAATAGACCCGCACGTAGAGTAGCCCTTTATTGAGGTAATATAAGGATCAAAAAGCCCTCAACTGATAATTTGTTGCAAATATTCATTATTTGAATTTAATTTTTTTCGTAATTGCTCGTTTATGAGTCTTTAGTGAAATATAGGCTTAAAACTAAATTGCTCAAAATTTTTTGCCCCGACCCGAAATGAGCTAAAAGGAGCTAACCTAGCTTAATCTAGCGTAACGTAATCTTTTTTGTTTGATCGAAACAATTTGGAGAGCTTTTTGAAAAGTTGACTTCATCGTGACGCCATCTGGTTGTCTCAGACGTTTTTTCAGTCGTTAATAAATTTCATTCCTTCGATTGTTTTTTACTGAAATGGAGAATTCATATTTTCTTACAATTCAAACTGAAAATTGAGATAAAATTGGTTTAATACTTTGTACATGAATTACTAACGTAAATTAGGGCCTGGAAATTTAACTCTCTATTACAAACGGCTCCCTAATACTTCAATAAACGAACCGAATCGCCTTAAAGAGAAGAGACTAAATATCTATGGATGCACAATAACGAATGAGATTCGATGAATAAGATGTAGGCGTTAACTGCCACTCTTCATTCATTATGAGAGAAGTAGCCCGTAATTTTTGTTGATATTACTTGAAACCGTATTAATTCATTAATTTACTTCCTTACTCAATTACGTTAGTAAAAAATAAGTTAGTATTTGAACCGTGCTTCATTATTTATTGAAACGTTAATCGCTTTTGTTACGGGCATTTAACCGTTAATTAGCTGATATTTCAATAACTAATGGGAAGTTAAATTTGGTTTGTGTGTTGGGTAGTATGAAGTGTGGATTGAACAATTGCGTCTTCCATAAGGTAGAAGACTATTGCGTAGTTCTAAGTTTTTTCATAGATATATGAGTAAGAAAGGAATAGATTTACTTTTAGAATCAGATCACACATTTTTTAATGAAAGATCTTTCAGTAAGTTATGACTGAAAAGCACTGATGAAGTGTCAACGATAAACAGTATTTTCTGATCTTCACTTAATAAAATCGAATACTCATCTCCATAAAGTTGAAACAAAATACAATATACGTTTTCGTGTTCTATAGTCTTCAATCAAACATAATAAAATATATATTAGAACCTGCAGACGTTGACTTCTGGGAAATTCTGGAATTTGTTAAAAGTTTTCAGGTGCGATGCGGACTCTTAGGAGAGGATATATTGCCATTGAATTGAATACAATAAAACGACGTTAATAACCATCCACTGTTCAGGAAAACTAGATAAATGTGTTTCTGTTCAATAAAGACAATGCTGGGTCTGTTGAGCTCAGCGTTAATAATTCGAATTATTCGCCTCACATAAATTTTTAGTGATATTTTTGGCGGAATATTTACTCAATTGCAGTGCAAATTTTATTGGGACATTGTACTGAAAGTGGGAAAAATGTTTATCAGTAAATTTGCTGGATTAAGTCATAAATAAGAACTCATTTCATGAACTTACGAAGTTCGTGGAAACTAATTCCTTTCATTGCCGAACACAAACAAGCCATGTAGCCTGTTGATTTGAGTTTACTGGTCACGGGCGAATTCTTGTGTAATGTTTATTTTTTCCAATTATGAAGTTATTGCTCTAGGAACAATAAATTATTGACTTTATATATTTCAATAAAAACGGTAAATACTCGATCATTCAAATTTTTCGCAAAAAATAATTTAAAAGAGTGAGAGAGTTACCAAAACAATTTTTAACTTTGTTAACTAGTAAACATTGTATAAAGTGTTGAAGAAAATTGCAGTTTAGGTTATTTGAATAATTATTATAGTACCAGAGTAAAGACAGAGTTTTATTTTATTGAACGCGCAGATCATCATTTAAAACACTTTGCTTCCGGTCACATAGTTTTTCAGAGAATTCGGTTTGAGAAACACGTGAGGACAGCTCAGTTCGCTTAAGCAGTTCCTCCTCCAAGCAAATAGCGGCTATGATAATTTTGAAATGTATGTTACGCGGTTCTCAAGGAGACAAGAGTTCAAGCAAAATTCTTGAATCTGAATAGACGTTTCAGTTTCACATTTTTGGGAGAATTAACTACTTGTATGGCCATGACATAGCATGTAGTAGGTGTGGTTAACGTGAAGCTATAAACGTAGTTATGATAATTACATTCATCGCTCGGGTATGCTAAATTTAGGAAATATCCAAGCGAAAATGACATCGAACACTTAGGCTCATCATATTCTGCATCAATTCGTCGAATTTGAGGCCATCGAACATCGTCGTCGAAATAGTCGGCAACGTATCTTCATTGCTAACGTTGTTAAAGCTGCCAAAGTCAAAGCAAAGATGAAATGAACCTAAAGGGGTCAGTGCAGAATTTTTCTTAGCTGATGATTGAGAGTGGAAAACTAAGATTCCCTTGTGTCAGCAACTGTTGTGATATACAAAAAGAATACGGCAAATTTTCTTCGGAACAAGCTTTAAGAAAGCACACGTACACTCAAAACGCATCATGTTATCAGACGTGAAATTGGTTCGCTTGGAGCTTTACAGCCAGAATGACTAACTACAGTAAAGTCCTTTGCATAAATCTTAGAAGAGTATTCGGACGGCGGAACCCACCTCGGACACAGTGTGAGCTGCTAGAGGTAAACGTTGGAAATTTTCCTCCATTTTGATTCAAAAAAGTACAAAAAGTAAATGAATGCATCGAATAAACTTTGACGCATGAAATTCAGAAAGCAAAAATTATCCATTCATTTTCTAAGAAGACAGTGTTTTTCTCTCACGTGTATCGGAAGTACAGCAGAACTACGGTTCCTGAAACTACAGCAGTATCAGAACTATTTAGGAAGGTTTGGAGAAAAAGGATGCTGTCTCCCAATCGCTTGTTCTCGAAGAAAGAAAACTTTTCATTTTACCTTCTCAGATATCTGAAGCCTGCATGGGCATCCTCCATTTCAGGCTCTAGGATCAGTTTGTTTGTGCTGCAGCGAGGCTCTGAACGGAGTCGCTGTCGTGGCTCGAACATCGGCACCAAGCTGCTCGTCTGTATATGTTCTACAATATTTTTAAAAATACGTAGTGTTTCTAAATCTCAGCACATCGATGACTCTTTGAATTGTTTGAACGACGCACGATCCTACTTGGCGAAAGGTGAACTACCTAGGGTTGTATGTGTTACCGCGTCTCCTCTCCAGTTTGAGTTGAAGGGGTTTATTCTTCTTGCTTTGTTTCTTGTCCCGCAGTCCAGTGGAACTCTTTTTCTTTCGACGAATTGGTCTCCGATTCGTTGAATGGTTTTAGGCGGGCAGTTAATTCCTGGCTGATGCTCAAAGTAATATTTCGCTGCCCATTTTCCACTCAATTCTCTTTATCCTTTTCTCCTTCTTGATGCAGTTGATGGTGGGGTCACCCGTGTAACGTATGGGGACACTCCTTTCCTATCGACATCTGTATCATTGGATTTAGGAATAATAAGAGACGGTAACTGGATCTCTGAAGGGCTCTCACAAAAAAAAGGAAGAAATTCTCAACAAATTTTGCGTCTTGCGGCATACTTTTCGAGCTACATAGATTTGAACTTGTGATAACGGATAGAGGGGGACGTTTTAAATTATGATTTAGTTTCAGGGTAAATGAAGCATTAAAGGTTTAAACCGAATTTATAATAGTTGTCTTATTTCACGATTGAAAACAAATCTGTCCTGTTTTAAAAGACCAAGACTTGGTTCTACACACTCTAAACATTTGCAAGTGAAACCTTATGGGAAATAAACGTAAGTGAAATGCGCACTCAAACCTGACGTTATTTATTACGTTGGAATTTTAATATCCATGCACGCAAAATTCTCGCTGTTAAACTGCCACTAAGTTTCAGTGCTCTTTGGAATGCATGAGCTCATCTTTTAGCACCGCGCCTGTTTAGCATGGCTATGATGAGGTTGCTCCTGTGGCCATTTGCATGAATAGGAGAACGCTCATATCACGCAAATCTTGACTTTAGAACCAAGCAGCTGAGCTCTGAGACGTCCTTTTCTTTCATCACGCTACATGGCACGCACACAGAGCAACTACATCGCTGACTGCTGATGACAAAGCGATTCAACGCTTATTGCAAAGTCTTGAGTCTTCATCACTCCCAGATTCGCCTCTCCTTTAGTGCAAACCGTGGGAGTCGCATTTATAGTCATTGAGCGCAGCCTATGAACCATCTTTTTTGCTTCACCACTGCACCAACTCCCTCCATTTAGCCTCCTCCTTAATGGGCTTTTCCTCGTTAGGCTGCCTCGTCCCCAAGCCCCCGATCATTGAGGGGTCAAATGTTCTAATCAGGTCATCACGAACAGGAGCAAGCGAGGCTGCTTTCTCTTGCGTCAGGCAGTAAGAGGGAAGTCTCGGGTTCTGTTTGTCTGCTGTGTGCTCTAAAGACCAATTTTCCCCATGAACTTTGCAACAATATAATTTTACTCTTTTTTAATTAATTTCATGATATACGACTGTTTGTTCATGAATATATTAGTGTCGTCTCATTACAAGGTGCTACTATTCCTAGCTCTTCAGTCTCGTGCTCGTGTATAATAACTGTAAATGGTCGTTTTCCAGGGTGTGTTCCAAAATTTTAGGTGTAAAGCAATTGCTCAAAAAATTACTTTGAAACAATAGCGCATCAATCATCAGGATATTCTATGGTGGTTATAATTTACCAGCTCTTCATTCTCACTATAGCTGTACTCGCCCGAATTGCATCGTCCAATGAGGAAACATTAATTGTAAAATTTTGTCCCTTGCTGGTAACACGCTCCCACTATTTCTATTCGTCAAAATGCGACTCTTGAATCAGATTTTTTCGAGTTCCTTCATTTTTTGAAACACTCTTGTGGTAGTTACTCATGATGTTGAGCTCGTTACTCATGAGGTGTCAACTTCAGAAACGTGTCTCCCCGTTGCAGCCTATGATCGCATGAAAATTCTTCACAGGAGCTGCCTTGCGGTCGTAATCACACATACCCACGAGTGGACTCACGAGTGGACAATACATACTCACGAGTGGACAACTTTCGAAATAATGTGTTAATGGTTCAACATCACAAATTCCTAGTTTTTCCCCCGAACCATTTAAAATCAATTTTTTGTTCCCATGGTTTCTGATTTATTACGAGACTGGATTTTAAATTATTTTTAGACATCGCTTTCAGCACGTGTGCAAAACTGGTTTCGTTATTTATAGTCTATCTAAAACCAATCTACGACCTCAGCAGAGTCTCTCCTTAAGAGTCTACGACCCTTACGGAGTCTCTTACTCTTACTCATACAGAAGTCTCTTACTCAGACTTTTTGAAAATTTTGAAGACTAGTGAAAACATAAGAACTCGAATTTTTAATTCCTTTCAGACAATCAGAGCAATATTCAACGTATATGTTGTTAATTACATAGTTCTCTTAGATGATTACCTTCACCGGCGAACCTGTAGAATCTCAAAAACGCCGTTTTTATCTTTCGCAGTGAATATGAAGCCTTTTTAAAATCGCACCAGTGTCTTGCCTCTTCAAATATCTAAAAAATTTCCGTGTTGGAAACTTTCATCATTCCTTGAGAGCAGAGTATATTTTCACTACCATATGAATCAAGTTCTGCGTATTCCTAAATAAACATTGCATTCGAATGATTGAATTCAATTATTTCTGAAAATTGAAAAATCTGAAATTAATACATCTGATGCTATATAGTTTTCTTAGATTTCTTAGCGTTTTTGGGAAGCGGTGTTTATTTTTTTCATATATTAAAAAATGACGTAAAGCCGTCCCAGTGCTATCATTCAATTTTCTGTATAATTTGTCCCACTGATAGAGCAAAAACATGTCTACCATCCAATTCACATTCAGGTTAAAAAAACACGGCAATAGGATAAACTTTTCACGATTTCATTCTAATATAAGTGCGTTCACGGAGAGAACTCAGTGGCATACGTAAAAACAATCGGCATCTTTGAAAAACATTCTTCGGTTTAAAAGTTAGTCTTTTTCTTCAAAAATTTGTGTTTTGAACCTTTCTCGAATCAAACGGAGCGTACTTTGTTTCATTTCAGCATGCCACGCGGAGGAAGGATACTCATCTCTACCGATGAACCTCGCTGCCTCCACGCCTGACAACATGCTGGAGGACAGCGAAGGCGTGCAGAACACCCACCGCATCATCTGGGGCCGCGCCAACACAAAGGATGCCTACTTTGACGACATGACGCCCACCAACGTCACCGCTGTAGTGGGCCAAACCGCTAGACTCCCGTGCAGAGTCATCAATTTGAGTCAGAAAGATGTAAGTTTCCTGGGACAAAATTCGAAATGAAGTTGTTGAGAAGCTATGATAAAAATCTGTTTCACAGGGCTCATGATCGTGCAGAAATCTAGTAATTTACAGCATTTCAGCTAGAAAATAATGATTCTATGAAAAACAATTGTTAGAAGTTGAAGACTCTCATATATGCTGGTTTTCATCTCACACAATGAGCACGTAGCCTTTGTGAGATCATACTATTTATTCCACTTCGGGTATCCAAATTATTTTGGTTTGGATGCATTTAATTTATTGAGGGAAGGGAATTTTTTTCATTGCTATATGAATAGCGTGGTGTGTATTCCTGTATTTCCATTTAATTTCGACGGTTGGATTGAATAATATAGATACAGAGTTTGGACCAAATAATGGAAACACCTTGACCAATCTACGAAATATAACTTAATGTAAAAACTTGACAGCAAAAACCAAAGAAGTGCACATTGTTTAAAGTTGTATACGGTCAATTTTAAAACGAAAGTTTCGGGCCTTGGCTCATCATCAGCAAAAATCTGCAGTTATAATCAGAAACTCTAACATTTAGACTAGGTAATTGCATATATTGTATATTACTAGAGATTTTAAAACACTGGACACCACAGACACAGACCCATTTCATCATTGATGAATGCAGTATAGGGTATGCAGTCTGTTCGTGATCACCACTGTTTTAACATCTCTAGTAACATACGATATGTGTAGTTACCTATTCTGAATGTTGTAGTCTCTCTTTAAAACTGCAGATTTTTTGCTGATGATGGGTCAAGACCCGAAACGTTCGTTTTGATATTGACCTCATCCGGTTTTAAACAATGTAAACTTCTTTGGTTTTTGCCCTTAACTTTTTATTAAACTTGCTAACTCAGCAAAATTTTCCTTCTTTTTGAAAAATTATTTTAATATGGTGAGGGTCCATCTTTTGCGGCTCCCGACGGACAGTTTTTGTATTAACTGTGTTCTGTAGGTGTTCATTGAGGTCTGCAGTGATTTTAAGAGCCGTGGTCTTGCGATCCTCTCTAACAATTTGATTTAGTGTCCGACGGTCTTTCTCAGATAACTTACCTTTCGGCCGGACCTGTGCTTTTCTGAGGACGTTTTTCCCTCTCTTTCAAAAGCAGTAATTACTTATGAGACCGTACCTTTGTACCTTTTCGAACGCCAAGCATTCGAGTAGTTTCTATTGCACTAGCACCTGCCATACGAGCACCAACAATTTGGCCTCTTGGAGAGTCCGAGAGGTCTGCCATTTTTAAAAATTATAACCAACTTTTGTTTAAATATATGTAAAAGAGTCATTTTAAATAACCATATCAAATAACAAAAATCATAAGCAAAACAAGTTAAAATATGTCACTTTTTAATTGTTTAAAACATGTTCAAAGCTTACGATGCCAAAATGTTAGGTGTTTCCATTACTTTTTTCCAACCCCTGATGTATGTACATTATGTATTAATATGGAATTTAATACCTACAATTTAAAAGAGATGTCCAGGTCATGTTTCAATCTTCGGAGTTATAATATGTGACGAATAAAAAGAACATAGTGAGAAAGTTACAACAATTTGGACTTTTGGCAACAGCAGTCCAGAGCCTCGGAAGTTTAAAGTAAATTTTCAAAAATGCTGACTCTGCACATTGTTGTACCCGCTATTTGGTGAAATTGAACAGAAGTTCAGCGCACGGAAACCATTGAGGTTCTCCTTTGCACGAATTTTCGTACATTTATCTTTCGGTTACTTTGATTTCGAGGGAGAATGTCAACATGACCCATCAAATATGATTTTATCTAGCTTGCAAAGTAGTTTGAGGTCACTTGCTTCATTTTAAAAGCAATATTTGCTAAATGGCCGTTAAAATTACTCATGGGCAGAATTTCGCTCACGTTAACGTTTTGTAAAATATTTAATCAGGTAAAAATCTTCGAAAATGATTATCAATGCAGAAATAACTGAATTGTGCGCATTTTAATCACTGCGTTGAGCTCTCGTTCGAACCAAGCCATGTCGCGGCTTAAACCGAAAATGTTCTCGTTGAGCAGGTAACCTGGATACGCAAGCGCGACATCCACATCCTCACTCACGGCGTCTCGACCTACACCAGCGATGCCCGTTTCACGGTGAAAGTTTTGAAATCACATATAATTTATTTTATTTTTAATTTAGCAGACAATAATCCATGATTATACTCTTAACCTGATTATCGATCACAGTCATATTTATCAAACCATTTTTATTTTAATTTATCTCCTTTTCCATTAGCAGGATATAATTTGTACACGGCTCTACTAGCTCCCGAGCGTTCATGAGTTCATGAGTGTAGTCAACACAACGTGTTGTTGATATCCAAACGACCGTTTTGCTTTTCCATAGATGCTTTTGAGTGGTTATGTAGAATTTAGATGCCTGACGATTTCCACATGCTGGTACAACATGCTGGTTGATGGAAGGAAAAATATAAAGTTGATTCGGTTTGTCTTTTACAGTTCGCTTATTTTGTCGTATAATTGACTGATCTATGACGAAAAATGTCGTGTCATGCGCTTACACCTTTTTTGAATGAATTTCATAAATGTTAGAGCCTGAAACAATCGTCTAATAACATATAAAAATCGCTTTCATGTTCCTACTGATCGCGACTGACGCATATCGATTTGAACCTTGAAGCTGTGCTTCGTGTTCTCGGAAGATATAGATCTATAACATTTCGTTCCGTAGCCGTTATTACCTAGAAGCATGCGATGCTGACGAGGGCATGACTGAAAATGAGTCTTTGCTTCAAGAAAACTCAAAGTGACGGAATTGATCTTTAAATACTCTAGGAGGAAATTTTAGTTCTAAAATTTAAATCAAATATTGTGTCAACTTCATTCCCTCACAACACTCGTGTGTGATAGCGCCAGTTTCGTGTTAATATGTTGTCTCAAAATTTGTTATCACTCTGGGTGTTCAAATTTTCCCTATCCACAGCATTTGAGCTATGCAACGAAATTCAGAATATTATTAACGACTCTCATTTAATTTCACAAAGTCAGTCTCTAGTAATCTCATCTATACAGGTTGGCCCACAAAAATGTCCCCGATTTTTTAATTCATTTCATCTCCGCTTTAAATTAACATATTTGAATTGTTTTTTTTCACAATGTAGAAAATTTTGCTTTCTTTTCGAATGATTTAAGATTTTGAAAATGGTTTAATAACCACTTTATAGTGATCGATTCACTGAAAGAGTTAGAAAAACTAATTATTCAAAGGAAAAGTTTTACAAACAACCCTGCTGTTCTTCATTTCTCAATACCTACTGTTAAAAATAATTTCACTATGATTTATCTTACATACCACTAAGTATGTATCACCTCCATCATTGATATTCTTCTTCGACAACGAATTGAAGAAATGTTTCAAGAACTGAAAAAAAGCAGAGACATAATCCGTGAAACTCTTCGTTCAATGGTGGCTAGAAGTAATACTTGCCTTGAGAGAAGTGAAGGGTTCGTCGAAGAATATCAAATTCCTTTATTTATTTATACGTTATTTAAGGTAATGATTTGGTACTTTTTTAGATTTTTGATTGTTTGTTTTTTTGGAAAGAACAGCATAAGAAAAGATATCGATATTGGTTTAAAAAATTTTCCTTTGATCAATTAGTTTTTCTATTCCTTTCAGTAAATCGCTAATAATTGTAGAGTGGTTATTAAACGATTTTCAAAAACCTAAATTATTCGAAATGGAAACAAAATTTACTACATAGTATAATTGATATATTGTTGACCACATAACACCTGTTCGGGAAAAGAGTTTCGTGAATAAAATTGAATTGGAGCAATCATTACTCCAAGTCACCAGAACTCATCAGGGTAAATTTGCTCTTCACGGAAGGCTGTTGTCTCGCACATTTCGAAAACGAAGTTCTCATTTACGGCATGGCCAATAAAGCAACTGGTCTCTCTTAGAAGCTCTCTGTCAAATTTCTGCGAAGCCGCGGAAAACCAATGATTGATGGCGGTTGCAAGCGGTGATTTAGGGCGCAAAACCTCATTGTCTGACAGTTCAATTGGCACGAGGCAAAAACAAAATTATTTCGAAGTGAGTCCTTTCTTCACTTTCTTGCCGGGGCTCTCTCCCTGTCGTCGGGTGCGCACGGCAGTTCCGCAAAGCATTTCAATTTTTGGCGTTATCAGCAAGAGCAGAGCCAGGCTGTGCCAGACTGTGACGGTGATGTACTGCGGTGCGGAGATTGTGAGCGCCGCTGTAATTATGCTCGTGTCCGGGGAGCCACGCTAAATGAGGCCGTCCAGAGTTGATGCTTCGTCCGCTACCAATTTTCCGCTTGATTAATGCCTCCAACGCCACTTAATTATAACGCCATCAGTCCGAAACATTTCCATTTTTTCTTACTCTTGATTAATGATGTTTTTTAGGTTTCTCGCCAGCCGGCAATATAGGTGAAAAAACATTGATTTATTTATAGTGATTCTTTAAAATTTTCATTCGTCCTCGAGTATTGACAGATATTCCAGAATTTCATTTGAAGCAGTGTAATAAGTTCATCATAATAAATCGGTAGACGTCAGATTAGCAGGATGCATAAGATGGCTCATCATGAGCGCCATGACGATCAGTTAGTGGTTGGATTTGGGCAGCTCAGCTGTTCAATAAATTCTATGTAGTTGTTTCCCCAACCATTTTTTTTTAAATTTTACGTACCTCTAAGTTTATTCAAGCGTTATTTGTGAAAAGCATTCAAAATTATACATTACTCCTGAGCTTCATATGATAGCCATTTGAAGCTGGGTTGTGAAAAATTAAGAATTTTAACCCTGCATTAACAACGTTTCTGTTCTCTCTATTTAGGTCGTCCGAAACCGCAAAAATAAAGAATGGATCCTGCAGATATCCCCAGTAGCTTTCCGAGACGCAGGAGTGTATGAGTGTCAAGTTTCAACCAGTCCTAAGATCTCCCTCCCGGTGACACTGAACGTTGAAGGTGAGTTCTGGAAAAGCTTAGATAGAATTACTTCTGGGTTTAATGGGAGCGACAAGATATCGAATGGTCGTAAGAAGAACTATTCGGATGCAAGATAATAGTCGTTAGGACCTCGAGCGACGTCGAGACTTCTCAGGTTTTCCAAGGTTGGGTACAACGTAGAATCAATAAGGACACGTGTTCAAAGCTAGAAAACTTTACGAGAAGGTCCGATGGGCTGACAGAATAACAAAGCTGGCATTATCATTCTTCGCCAGTGAGCGTTTGGATGGGCATTTTCTTTTCTCTCGACTCATAAAAGAAACCGACAATGGATTTACAAAATGGAAATAGATTACAAAATTGCATCCATTTTTTTTGATCTGTCAACATATATCGGCTCCAATCGTAAAGAACTACATTTCCTATTGTTTTTAAATTAACCATCAGAATGTAATTTAAAACTCGGTTTCACCACAAACTTCCAATTTGACCGTTATAGGGTTATTTTTCAAGAATATGTTCTGCATTTCCATGTAAAATTTCCCCAAAATTAAGTACTAAAGCATCAATTTTTTCTCGAGTGAAGAGTGCTCAGTTATCTGTAGAAAATGAACTATTGGTGCTTTGAAATCTTCATTTTGAGGACATTTTGTGATGTTGGAGTGTTTTTTAAATTTAACACGTAAACCGCCATGGGAGCCACTAGTGGTACACGGAAGGAATTTTCATTATGACGAACTCAATTGTCGACCGAACTCAATTTTCACAATGCTGTCTACCGAACTCAATTTTCACAATGCTGTCTACCGAACTCAATTTTCAGAATGCCGTCGACTGAACTCAATTTTCATAAATACTTAACAGAAGCTAAATGAAGGCACGGACCGGTTTAATGTTTGCTATTTTCATCGTTGAATATTGAAATTTAGTTTGACCCATTACGGTACACGCTTTAAAAAGTAGTGCAAAACCAAGAGCGATGCATGAAAAACATAGTCATCAAAACCCGAATCGGAAAAAAACTAACATGAAAAGTTATACAGTTTTCACAGCAGTTTTCAGACCTCAAGCTTCAATAAAATTATTCAAACACTGCATAGTTTCTGCGTGTATGCATGCGCTGAAATGTGTATGTTTCGCTCGAGCATTCACGTGAACGTAGCATAGTAAACGGTATTATCCAATAAAATTGGACGATTATCATATTTCAGCTTTTGCTTCAAACTCCGTTGCAAATAATTTAGTGATTTTATTTAGTTTTTTCTT
Source organism: Platorchestia sp. MABIK (assembly GCA_014220935.1). Classification (NCBI taxonomy): domain Eukaryota; kingdom Metazoa; phylum Arthropoda; class Malacostraca; order Amphipoda; family Talitridae; genus Platorchestia; species Platorchestia sp. MABIK. The sequence continues at coordinate 13,127 of JACJUY010004334.1, forward strand.
ACTTTTTCATTTACCTTCGATGTTTTCACTTTTTATTTTTTCAGAGCAATCATTACTGAGAATGACTCATTGAATCGAAACGTTCATTTTTAACTGCAAAGCTTTTAATATAAAATGTTGCGTATCAAAGCCTTATTTCTCGCCATAATTTTCTTAACCATAACATTCGCAACACAGCTGGAGCAGTATATTCGCGGGTGTAAGAAAAGACAAATTGCCACATAAAACTAACAAGAACATTTTAGGACAGGAATAAGAAAATAAAACACTTATGTTCTATAAAGTTATTACATGAGATAAATTCCGTTGCCTTTTAAAAGGTTTTAATATGAAAGGTCCTGAGTGGATGTGCATAGATGGGTGCCATGACGGCCCATATTCATCATTGTAGAGGAGACTGAAGATAAGAATTAAAATGTGTCCCATAGCTAGTTGGTTGAAGTTTTATATTGTTTTATTTATGAATGCAATAAAATTTAAAAAAATGAAGAAGTCAGTAGGGTGAAAACACGTGTAACACTTTCCACCTACATTAACATATGAGCTTTGGCTTTCTTGACATCAGGGAATAATATTGACAGTGTTTGTGGATAAAATATATGCATAACTACAAGATCAAAATGGCAGATGTTCAAAAATATCTCTTGATTCGAGCACAGTAAAATAGAAGTGAGTTCACCGCCTCTAAGAACATGCTTTATATCACATCACAAATTTATGATATTTCTCATTTGAAGGAAGTGACGACGTAGTTAAAAAAATTCTTGATAATGAAAATTTAAAAAATACGAAATTTATAGGACAAATGCAAGTCTCTTGATTAGCAATTTTATAGACACTGCTGTTTGCATGTATACATGTGTGTATACATACGTATATTTATACAGACATATATATCCTCATACACACACGTACCCACATACAAACACATAACACACATGCATATACATATATAATTACACACTTGTACGTAAATATCCGCATACAAGCAATCACATTGCTGACGCATGGTACAAAAATGTTGTGTATGTGGTATAACATAATTAAACATAGGATAATAATCGATAGGAATTCGTAACTACTATTCCAGCATGTACTGCACCTTACTATTATTTTGGAGATGCAAGATGACGAGCTATTTTGATTTTAAATTCTTTAATGTTTGAGGGATTTTGATATTCTGAGGGAGCTTGTTCCACCGTAAGAAGCCTGATATTGAACGTTATGTCTCCTATTCGGCTTTAGGTCGGTGACGGTGGGGGTAAAGAATTGCATTACATCAGCATTGCTCTGAGGGAGATATAAAGAGGAGAATATGTATTGGGCTTTGTGTACGAGAAACCTTTCTTGAATAGAAGTCCAGCCGAGTTTATTTAGGAGAGGTGTAACGTGACCACTCCTTTTGAATTTTACATTGCATATCACCTAGGCTGTCAAATTCATGCATTTTTATAACTCTTTTTGAAGACATTCAGGTATGTCTTCCCATACTAGGCTACAATAGTCAGTTCTCGATAAAGCTTAAGATTTAATGGCCAAAAATCTACATTTTTCGTCGAGCATTCTTTTTATACCATGAAAAAACCTTTAAGTTCGGCAAATTTTATTGCAAGCTTTCTCATTGTGGGATTTGAAGGACATGTTTTTATCTAACCAAATACCTTGATTTATCACTTTTTCTGATTGGTTAATTTCATCATTCCTCGCAGTAAGAGTAGTATTTAAATTATTTAGTAGCATTTTTGGACCCAAAAATAATGAATTGCGTTTTGCTTTCATTTAATTTAAGACCATTTGAATCATACCATGATTTCAGGCTAATCAGTAGGGTTTTAGCTCTAATTTGAGCGGAACTTGTCATTGGAATTTGAACATCATCTGCATACATAGATATTTGTGGGTTAGAATTGGAGGGAAATCGTAAATGAAAATAAAAAACAATAGTGGTCACCAGAAAGAAGAACACCAAAATTGTTTTAAATGAATGGGGAAAACTTGTTATCTAAGAGGACTGCATGAGACCGCTTTGATGAGTAGCTTTTAAACCATTGAGGATCAACTCCTAAGTTCAATGTTTTTCATAGAAGTCGATCATGTTAGACGCTGTCGAACGCTTTGGAGAGATCGAGTAGCAACAAAGTGTAACATTTTTTGATCGATTTCACTGTATATTTTTTCAGTGATATTAAGCAGAGCGTCTTGAGTGCTAGTGTTCCTCCTATAGGCAAATTGATTCCGATGAAGTAAATTTGATTCTTCCAACTGAGATAGCAGTTGATTTGTTATCATTTTCTCCAATATTTTGGACAGGACAGGTGAAAGACTTATGAGCCTGTAATTTGATGCTGTACTGATATCACCAGTTTCATGCAACGGTCTAATTATGGAGTATTTCCATTGGTTGGGGAACTTATCAGTTATTATTGATGAATTAATTTTCAAACGAATCATTGGAGCTGTGACTGAGAAGTTGTTTTTGAATTACTGAAGGCAGGTACCATCATGTTCGACTGCCTTTGTGTTTTTCAATGAGTACAAGATATTTTGTATCTCTGGTAAATAGACAGGACATGGTCTCCACCTGACACCGGCCCTTGAAGGTGCTGTAGGGCGCGAATTTTCGACTGACGATTGATTTGGATTGGTTGTACATGCTTCATTGAAAACTTGAGCACCTACTTCTGAAAAGAATGTGTTGAAATCCGTGGCTGTTGCCAAGGGATTTCTCCCTTGGGAAATGCTCTAAATTTTTCCCCCCTTGGGAAATGCTGTTCCTTATGATGTCTAAATTTTCATACTGGTCCATCGCCCTAATGACTTCCCCATGTTCATTTTGGGTTATTTTTTGCCGTTAATAGATGTTTTGCTACTGTGATTTTGTTCCGAAAAATATTTTCATGTTCTTAATATCTCTTGTGTAATGTTCTGTTCGATCTGTTGTTTTTGTACTCTCGCAAGTAAGTTTTCTTTAATCTGTTGCGCTCTTCAATTTCGTCAGTAATCCAAACAATGCGTTTTGGCTTAGTTTTTTTTCCGAAATGCTCAAATATTATCCGCAATTTGAAATGCTGCAATGTTGTGTGCCAAAAATTCTATTATTGTAGAATGAACTTTCTCGTGGCTTCCGTAGGATCAAGGTCAATAAGATCACACGAAGTTCATCTTTCTAAGCCCACAATTGAAAATAGCAGGCATTCATCAAAGTTTAATGGAAGCTGGCAGTAAAATAAATCGATGCTATGTTTTCTTCAGCGTCCTACCCACAGAATCAGTTAACCCTGTCATTTACGATATTAATTTCTAGGACAGAATGATAAAAAATGAGGTCATTCGAAAAGGAGCTCATTCATCATACATCAATCAAGCGTTCATGTCTCGCTAAAGCACTTCATCCGTAATGACGACGTATTTCAGACTAATATAGTCCTCAAAAACATCCTTGAGCTGCTCTCGTGATCTCAAACCTCTGATTTATTACGTCTTGTGAAAGGAAGCACTACAAAGCAGGCCCCGTGGAGAACCTCGTAAAGAAGATCATCTCTTTTGATGGGCCAGGGCCGGCAGGTAACGCATAAGCGGCCGTCCCCTCTCATAAGTCGACACTTGTGCCTTCTAATGTCACTATCTGCTCCTACTGAACACCCTTGTCAAATACAGCTCTTTGACAGCCAACGCGCTGAGTTAAGTTTGCCTTTGCCCTTCAAAAATAAATATGTAAACATTGCCGCTGGTTCTTGCTGCGATTTTTTATGGGGGTGAATACACAGGATAGGATTTAAATGATGAACTGGATGTTTTATTCGTTCTATAAAAATTTTATCCTTATCTGTCTTTATCGATTTTTATCATAGCCAGACATAAACATGAGGTGCAAAAATTCGATGTGATGAGTGAAAAACGTCTTTTAAGTTTTTTTCTTCAATTGAAGAACACGTGCCATAGCACCATTTAATATGAAAATGGATGGGCATTTGGAAGGCTTCAGTAACAAACGATTTTGATCCACTCCAGTTTGTTTACCCTTAAGCATTTACACTACAGGATTAGGAAAATTTTTATTGAGTATCATTTTTATTTGACACATTACAGAGCTAAATTAGTGGGAACAAAAACATGGGAAAAATAAAAGAAAAACAGCAATTATGATAAATAAAGAAAAAATATACAGTAGGGAAGCTACAGCTATTCACTAGAATTTAATTCACCAAATCTCGTGACGACTGAGAAGTAACATTAATATTTCCATTAATATAAGAAAGCAGATATTCACAGTTACTTTTTGTTCGTTAACTGAGAAAATATTATTTGTTATCGAGCTAACAACAAAAAGAATTAAATCTATGTGGGGCCATCTGCTGAGGTTTACTAATGTCGAAACGATCCTAATAAAGTATACGCTAAAGAACGATTTATTATTACAATCAATTGAAGAAACGCAAGAAAAATAGGAAATTCGGGGTATAATTCGACACGATATTAAAATAATAGACAATCACTTGTGCAATTTACTACTAAATCACATTGGATCTCAACTTTACACTTAAACGAATCAAAATCAAGAAAACAAATGAGTCGCAACAAATTTCTACTAACGAAATCCTATGCTTCACGTAAGCATTTTTTTAATCACTTTTTACTACAAAATAAGCGACCTACCCAGACGATCTTGTGAGGAAGGAGCATCGGAGTTCTATGGTTTATTGGTAAGAGAGTTAGTTAGGGAACAGGAAGACGCTCTGCGTTCAGCGATCGAAAACGGAGAGTGTTGCCGTAGTGAAATATGAGATGGAGATGCATAGTGCATTTTATAATAGCTTAAATTCACCCAACGCTTACAAATAGCGATTAAGTCATTACGGTGCTTTAAAATTGAAACCCAATTTCTTAGTATTAATCTTAGAATTTCCCGGGTACCACATGTACCCCTGAACTAACGTCATCAACGATGATTAACGTTGACTCCATCAAAGAGTGATCTTTCAGCCCCAAAAACTAACAGATGGACTCAAAACTATGACTGAAGACTGAAAGCGCGGGCACTTCGTCGAATGCATTCGTTTCTAAAATTTTAATTGTGAAATAGCGTAGTTGGTCCTCGAGTCTTTCATCGTCTCTAGCGAACTTAAACTTAGGCGGATAAAAACTAGAGTCAGTCATTCCTAGTTTCTAATTATAAAATTGTAAAATTGAAATTTAAATCATGAATTATAATTCTTGAATACCTGGAAGCAATTTTTATCAAATCACAGGTATTTTGAGTTCATATAAGATGATTTATAATTTGAAGATTCACTGTTTTCTCAGAATTTTTCATTCCATCAAAAATTGAGGTCCAGCTATACTTGGTTGTCTACTCTCTTTTATACTATCAAGAAATAAAATAATGAACGTTCATTTTGTTTGTCAACAAAACTTTCTGTCATTTTCATTCAAGTGAAAGTGAATTTTGTCGCTCATCTCAGTATCCGACGTATATTTTGACAGCGAGTGATGATGAAGCGCGTTAAAAGACAGGCTAATTTCAGACGTTTAGAGGCTTATAGATCAATAAGTAACATAATCTACCTTCATTGATCAGGCTAACATGTTATTCCCCATACTTTCAATTGAATTATCCTAAGTCTAAATTTTAAAAACATATCCACAGAATTTTTTTCTGAGTATAAGAGCAAATATGCGCTAAGATTCACGTCGAACATGAAAACCTTTTACATATTACTTGCGGCAAAGCAAGTTTCAACTCTAGAATGCGTCAGTATTTTACTGCAAACTGGAGAGAAATAATTACTGGATTTAAGCTTAGAGTCTCTATTAAGAGAGCTCGGCATTTCTTTTAAATGTTGCAGTTGATAATAAGTTCATAGCCGTATGAGTCGAGTAAATTGGCACGTTTTTGTGTTGCTTATGCAGCGATACTGATGTCAGCAATAGGAGAGGATAGTGTAGCCTACTCCACGTTCAGTTGATCAACATCATAAAAAATAAATGGTATTCGTGTGTTCTCACATCATGACAATCACGGAATGGTTGAAACAGTCGCGTTTGTAGCCAGCTCACGCGGATTCGAGGACAAAGAGCTCTATTGTGCTGTTCGTGCTCGAAGATTGGCAGCTCCGCTCCCCGGAGCTATCCCTGCTCTGCATTATTCGAACAATATCTGCAATCAAATGTACTTTCCATAATGCTGTTTTCTGGTGTCTTCAGTTCAACAGGCTCGCATCCAAGGCCCGTCCGAGGTGTACATCCAAAATGGCTCTACAATCAGCCTGACTTGTGTTGTGAACACGCACTCGGAAAATGTTGGTGCAGTGTCCTGGTTCAGAAATGCCAATAGCCTTGATTATGACTCTCCGAGAGGAGGAGTTAGTCTTGAGATTGAGAAAACTCCAACGAGAACAACGTCAAAGCTCTTCATCACGCGAGCCATCAGGACAGACTCCGGCAATTATACATGTGCTCCAGAATTTGCTGACGCTGCTTTTGTTATCGTCCATGTAGTTAATGGTAAGAGAAACTTGTAAAAATTGATGCATTTTTATTTTCAAGTTTGTAAAAGTGACATAATGAGTTTAATGTTTCAGTATTTGCTATTTCCTGGTACCTCCCTGAATGTATAATTTATGTTCATAATTATTTTAAATGTAAAAGATTTACAGTATGCCCTGAGCACAAAAATCTTTTTTTCAGTCACATTTTAAGCTTAAGGGAATGACGTTCAACCAGTGATTATTTTTTACACGTACCTTTTCGAAACATAAATAAACTAGAATAAAATATCATGATCAATATCAAACAACATTCTCGTGATATTTTTTTAATGTGGAAATGATATCTATTTCTGTTTTGTTTTTCAAAACGAAACTAAAAATTGTTGTCGATGGTGATCCATTTATTCGTCTACTGTTACAGGGGAAGAATCGGCGGCTGTGCAGACAGGCGGCGGATTTGCTCCCTCCCCAAATCTGGGGCTCGCTTTCCTGGGGCTTGTGCTCGCGATCGAGGCTGCGACACGGTGACCAAATCGCCCCTAAACCCGAGGTGCAAACAATGAGTCCCCTGCCGAGAATATCTGACCGGCTTATAATATGCATTCGCCTCTCTTTTATAGTGATTGCCATGCAGGAAATGTCGTGCTACTCTCGGTGTCGTGGCCTGCAGAGACGGGAGTGTGGCGATGAACATTTGATTTACATCCTGACTCTTTCTCATAAAATCAAAGTCCCACAATGCGGTAAATTGTGAAGTCTTATAAGTAAATCATTATTTCTGGGATTTCCCACATATATGATATTTTACGATTAAGAAAATGGTATAAATGAAGGAGAGCACATCGGCTGACTGTGCGATTATAGTTATGATCTCTGAGTATTTAAGTAGTAGTAGGGTAATGAACGCGGTTACAATTCTTCAACAGAGGCAAATAACTTCTCGTTCATAAATCTTTTCATTCAGACAGGTGCAACATGTAAGACAGCTAAATTAGCGAAGTAGCATTAACATTTTAAAACATTGTTGCACATATTATGACAGAGGTATGCGCTATTTAGTTTTAAATTAACATTTAATGGCCGTACCTGAGCAGAGAGGGTAAATTTTTCGTAGGAGAATGATTTTGAAGTGAGGATCTCTCCTGTCTTTTGTTCATTTGCACTATAATGTAATTTAATGAGATTGTGTGAAATTGTTTAAGAAACGAATTTGGATGAATTTTACTGTTCCTAAAGAATCAAGCGATGACCAAGAAAATGATTGAATGGCCTATATTGTAATTTAGTTCTTGCAAATACAAAACATTCTTTGAACCATTTTCAAGAAATACAACTCTCCATTCGTGGTTATGTTATTGTTTTGAATGATTTGTGCGAAATTGTTCATATTGTAAATTTAATTTGCCAATTTTCGATTCTTCAGTGAGTTCTTCGTGCAGTACGAAAGCGGGTAATTGTGGGTTATCTGTCACCACAGTTAATTAGCGGTTTCCTTTTGATGTTAAGGTTAGTTTACGTTATGTTAGCCTTATTAAATAATTATTGTTTTAATTTTTGTTTTGTTTCAGGACAAAATGAATCTCTGGGACCTTCCAAGAACTGAAGAGGAATGTCTCAGAGATTCATTATACATATATATATGTATGGAAATAGATGAATTGCGTTATCAATAAATATAAGTCAAAAAGGATACCTTTTCACATGAAAAATCCATTCATACTGTCCAGAACATGAATCCACTATTCATTGAACAATTACATTTTCACTTTCTCCCCTAAAAAGTTGGAGAGAGATAACACACAAGTAGCCTAAAACGATTTAGCAACACAGTCTGTGGCAGTATTCAGCGATGAACGTTAGTTAACCAAATTATGTTAAGCTCAGAGATTATTCTCAAAATTTTGAGCTTAACTCAATTGTAGTGTAATCTATCTTGGCACTTAGGCCTACTTTTTGCGAAGCAAGGCTCACTCAAATGAGGCGTTTCTATCGGGTGACAATTTAACGGTCATTTTAATACAATTTCACACAACCGGCCTCTCATTTTCTCGACTCGCTGCTGGTTTCAATTCCAGCTACTTCATTATTTATTGCAGAAACGCTACTAAATTACTGACTTGCTGTGACCGATGTTCGATTAATTTGCGTTAAAGTTGAGGTATAAATGTATTCACTATTTACAGACAATGGTAAAATGTTTCTAAATCAGAAAATAGGTGAATTAAACACTATTTAAGGATATATTTCGAAATTACACATACACTAGCAAAAGTTTGATCATGGATGTCAACTCTCCAACGGAGTTGTAAATGAACTTTCATTTGTATGTGGGCTAGAAATTTTTTAAAGTGTCCCTATCAATATTATTCCAGTAAAGTCTCGTTGACTATTGAAATGCGAACAATGGAACTACCATTTGGAATAATGCTGGAGGGGCTTGCGGAAAGTTGGAGAAAAATTGGCACTCCGCTTGCAAAGCGTTGCCATTGCCTGGCTTGGCTATTTATCACGCATAAGCAAACTCTGACCAGCCACGGGCCTTTATGGCCACCAGCACGACTCGTATAATAAGTCTTTCAAAAACCTGCACCACAAGTTCTGCAAATGCACGTGAGGGCTGTTTATCCGTCAGTGTTAATCAAAAATTAACGTGCTCTCCTAAACGTTTAGACAATCGTTCATCTGTTAAATGATAAATAAAAAACGTAATACAAGGATTGAAAAATTATACTTCTACAGGCACTCTTGAGTTCACGTGTCTGCCAAATCCAGGATGAATTTACCAGTATTTGTGGCTGTGACTTGTTAGACGATCGAATGTGAGATAAACGTAGTTCTACTTCATGACCTCGTTTCCCCTCAGATGAGCCATTGAGAAGTCGGTGTTCAGCCACTGGCTGGAAGAAGAGTCGGAGACACAGGAAGCGTCTCTGCAATCGTGCCTTATTCATCAGTTCATTATTTCAATGTACTTATTCCTCGTATTATACTTGGATAATAAATGTGAACTGTTTTTTCATTAACATCCTTTCTTGATACACACCACTGACATAATAATTAATTTGGAAACGCTAAGTTCAGATAGCTCCGCAAAAGCCAATGAACTAGCTTAATAATTTCATAGGTCCCTCAACAAGTGTGTATCACATGCCAATGAAATTAATAATTTTTGGGAGTGAGTCTACGCATCCTTTATTGAGAAGCTAGAGATTAAATAAATATTTTTGAAGCGTTTAGTAACAAACACTATTCAATATTAGTGGCATAGATCATGGTTGTGGATAAGAGGTGATCCTCATCAGGATTATGCTAATAGGACCTCACTGTGTAAAAGTGTGTATGAAGTCGACTACAGCGAAACATTAGTCACCTACGAATCATTTATGCTGCGAGGACTATTAAGTATACTACAATTAATTTTTATTTACATTTAAATTTTAGTGAGAAACTTATTCAGATGTTCACTTAACGTTGAATGCAATATTCTAGTCCTAACATTATTCACATTTCCAGAAAAATTCACACTCATTTTCAACCCTTGATTTCAATTCTTGAGAACTAGGAATAAAATTGTTGCAGAAACGTTTTCAAATTCTTGAATTTGATTTGATCGACTCGATCTGACTAAAAAGAATCGATCTGACTAAGAAGAATCGATCTGACTAAAAAAATATCTGTCGAATCGATTCGACAAAAAAATGTGAATCATTTGCAAATGAGTATTTTTCTACAACTTTAGGAGACCGTGAGAAAACTCTTCAAAATTAATTGATAGAATTAGAAACCGTTAATAATTTATGGATGACAATTTTTTACGCATACATTTACAGCGAATCTGATGAAAAATTGAGTTTGGAAATCAAGGATGTAGTAAAATTCTCAATCTTATTCACTCTTGTTTATAGCCATAAATGCCAATGCAATCAGAAATGAATTAATTACCCTAAAATATCCCTATCTAACTGTAACACGAACAGTCTTACTCAGTGACATTTTCGCCGGCCATAAATACAACAGAGCTAAATGAATGTAAAACATTGGACATTATCCCCTCCTGATGTCAATTGAAAAGTTATGCACTTATTTTGTGTATAAAATTTATTTTTAATCGACCTAGTTGAAAGGCTTCTTTGTAACTCGGGTTAGGTTGATTAGCTCCTCCGTTGGTGGACCAATCTACCCAAATTAACTCTTCAAAATCAACCAGCCGCTGACGTCAGGAAATACTAGCAATGGGATGTGTTTTTGATGCATCTACAATAGCATCAGTACATCATCGTTCCACGACAACTTTCCCGAAATATTCACGTTCTGAAGGAATATTTTTTAATTTTTTACAACACACAAGACGTCAGAACCAAAAAAATCGGGAAAGTTAGTGAAAAATCACTCCGTATTCGAAATCCCTATTGAATTTCTCATTGCAGTAAATGTTTGGCAATATAAAGATTTCATGAATTGTGCAATACACAATGGAATTAGGAATGCGGATAGATATCAAAAGTAATTTCGATTGACTCAAGTAACATGAATTCAGTACACAAGCAATTAAAATTTTGCTGGACTTTGACCATGCACCCGGATTCCTTTAAAGCATGGTCAGTATGCGTTGAGGACTACAAGCAATCGACAATTTATACACACGAAATAAAACTTCTGAAAGCTGAAGCCGTGGAGACGTTCGAAAGAAATTGCGAAACATTGCTCTTCTAGGCTAAGAATTGGAACCTCTCCACTTTATTCGCTGCAAAAACTGCGTCTGCGTTCAATAAAGTAGCAGCTCATTCATTGACGTCTTACTGACGTTAGAGTTTCATCCCCGTGATCCCCTGTCATTTTTCATCAATAGCTTCAATTCGAATTCTTCGCAACACACCAGGAAATCTTGGATGATATGTACAGCATAACATGGTCTATACTTGATAAAATATTGCAGTTGTAAAATCTTTACGAAAAAGTGTTCTAAATACGTCTTATGAACGAAGCGTAAAGGACTGTTGATAAATTGACAAATATGGCTTCAGCAAAACAAAAATTTTGTATTCAAAAGCTTTGAAAGTATAGTACTTCAGTTAAGAGCCTAGCTGGCGACAGAGAGTCAACACGAACATGCACTCAGCAACCCAGTATGTAGCCTCCGAAAATTGACATGTTTCACGGTGAGAGATGTACGTAGCATGGTACGAAGCTCGTTTCTGCCGTTGACATTTTGATTATTTTAATTCAAAAATTTACTCCATAAGGCAAAATTTTCCTAACCAATTATTTATCCTCCTACAAAAAAAGGCAAACATTTTCAAGACTCTACCACTGACTATGATGTGTTGCAATACTGATGCGCATTTTGCAGTTTGTGATTTTCATCATAATCGAATAGCGCTGGAGGTGCTGTTGCAATTGAAAACTGAGACGGTTTGAGACCGAAGATGAGGTTAATGTTTGGTAGTTTGAGAATAGTATGTTGAATGATGAAGTCTTAAATTTTTCCTCGCCATGACGTCGTTAAAAACTTAAACCGTTGCCTACATAAACAAATAACTTGCGAGCCCTCAGACACGGTCAGATTGCAAGCTGTACCTAAGGTTTTTCTTTGCACTGGGTGTGATCTGAGAGGACCCATACTTCGCATGCAATCTTCTGAATTTTCCCCAATATCGTTGTTTCCTTTTAAATTAAAACATCTCAAAAATTCAAAAAGTGTAAGAAATAATATCTAATCCCGGAATACCATGTTTGGTAAATGGGTTCAAACCAGAAACCCATCTTAGTAATACATTTCAATGAGTAAAATTATTAAAAAAAAAGATTCTGAAATTAAAAGCAGACGCGCCCACATAAATAACAAAATATAAGCTATTTGTCCTTTTACGCCGAATCTTTGATGGATAGATAATTCAAAATCGGTTTAAGAAATAATACTTAGAGTTAAATCTACGAAGTATCCATCCTTAATTTTAGCCCTAAACTAAATTCCCTCAGAACCTTCAGAACAGATTAAAATGGCGTATGTGCATGCACAGTGGAAGTGACGGCAGAAGCAAACCCTATTCGGAAACTAACATCAACCCAAACATTTCATGACGATGAAAAAGTTATTTCATGACAGCATGAAGGAAATTCCAAATATTTACCCTCATTTTAATTATCTATGAATGTCTTGAAAAGCTTCCTTTACAAAACCAATGGAATAAAAAGCTTTTTGTCCCTAAAAAGTATGAATAATTTTTCTGAATGACACGAAATTAAAACGCACGAGCTTGACTCTCACGACTCTTCGTGGGAGTCGAAGCTAGGGTGAGGACATTAGTGTCGCGGTGCTGATTCTAAATATCCGCTCGTGATAGCTTTTCTTGAACAAATGAAATTCTTGAAGTGGCGATAAAGAAATTCAAACTGGAATTACACAAAATCTGAATCGTTTGAAATGTCAATTTTGATCCAATAAATAGTAGAAATGATATTCGCAGGGACAGACATTGAGATTATACAATCAAGAAAATCTCATTGGTTCTCGGTAGCAAAGAACCATGGTCGTCGTTTTACTGCAATTATTTTGGACTGTTTTTAAAAAATAAGTTCTAGTTCCAAAATTTATGCGGTTACGATATTAAATCCAACGTGGTAACGGTGGCTAACGCAGAAGACATGTAGGTGTGAAGTTGACGACTTTCCCGTATTCTTTTCCTTTGCGCGTAGTACACCATGGTAGTTTTATCCACTGTCAATGGAGAGAACAATGATGGCTTCATAAAGCCAAAACGAAGCAGGTTTTATTGCTTTCCATGTCGTTGATACAACTCCTTCGATACTTTCTTTTTGTGCATTTCAGGCACATCATCAGCCATGTCATGGTTTTTTTATTTGGAAGAATTTTAGGCAACCATATCAAACCCTACGCAGCGAGATGTGTGTCCCAAGTTTTGCTTTATATTATTTGAACAGCTTCGGCATTTCTATACCCGTATCGGGAAAAAGTTACGCGGCGGCCTAATGCTATTTATGAGAGAGCCCACGATAGGGAATAAACACAGTTTGTGACCAAACAAAGAAGGGCTGCAGGGCTTCAAGAGCATGGTCCCTAAAGCGAACTTCGATAGCGGCAGAAGAGGATAGGAGTTGGAAGGGAAATGGGGGAAGAAAAAGAAAAAACTACAGGGAACGTCCCCTTGGGCATTACAGTACCATTGCTTCACGAGATATATTGCAATAGCATCCTCATCCACTTCCGGTAGATATTGGCAGATTTTCCTTATCAGATAGGCTCGCGCCAAAGAATACGGCCACCAGCTGTCTTTATTCGATTTGAAAATTAAGCTCAGGCAAATTGAGACATGTAAATAGATTTTTTCATGAACAGAGCCAGGAATTTTCTTACTTCACTCAGAGATTGATTTTCCGATTTAAACGAAGAGAATGATGTTTATAGGGAAATGATGTGTGGAATTTGATGACTGGCAAACCAGACGCACGATTCAAACACACGCAAATGTAAAAACTTTGGTGCTACTATTGCGTGAGGTCTACCGCCATATGTCGCCTACCCAGGTGCAGTTTGAGATGTACAAATTAAATGTTTATCGCTAAATTATATGTATGGAAGTAAGTAATATCTATTAGTAACCAAATCTAACACAAGGGAGACGTCTAAGCAGAAATCCGAAAATTCCTTCATTTTTATTATTGCTTTATTCGCAGAGATAAGCTTACTTCACAAGCTGTCAAATTTTCAGAACGATCTGAGCATCGTAAGTGAGCAAAATAGGGTTGGGAAGGGGGAAGAGGGGTTCCACCATCAACTAGCGCCGACCAGCAAATTCATTTGCCACGCCCCTTAATTTTTTTGCGGTTCTTATTTCTCTATATAAAATAGAAGTCCTTAGTTTACGAGCTGGGGAAGGTTCAGAACGTTCTGTGCTTCGAGAGAGTGGGAAACGAAGGGGAATGGGGTGGATTCGACTACAGCTGCAAGCACCGGACAGTCACCGCATTAAAACGAACCAGAAATAACTCGATTTTATTTTGTTGATCTAGTCGACATAGAACTCTTTCGTTTACAATCTAACAAAGCTACACAACGTTCTTCGCTCCGTGAGAGGGGAAAACGAAAGTGGGAAAGGGAGGAGCGTGTCGAGGAGGACGCCGCAGCGGGCGCTCCTCGAGCGGTGATGCGTATCTATGATACCAGTTTCACTCGTATCTGTGATACCTGTGGTACCAGTTCCTTCAAGGAAAAACAAAAAACTTACAAGAAAAGATTTTCATATGTTCAGATAGCTTTCAGAACGCCAACTGCGTCAATTTTTCCAAGCAACATAGCTTGCAATTGAAAAAAAAGGGAAAATTGTAGAAAAATGCGCTTCCTGAACAGTTGAAGGTAAAAAGTTTAGAAGCTATCTCCTCCAAAAGTTATAATCGTAGAGCAATTATTTAGGTCTTCTTGAATGCGCAAAGTGTTGCTGCATGGCTGGAAGTGGATTCGTTTTGAAATTCGCAGTAAATTTTTTAGTTACTTTGAAAGATCTACGGAAAATTGCAAGACTTTTGAAAAAAACATTTGAAATTTCATAAAAAAAGCCGTTGTGAATTTCAAAACGAACTCACGTCCAGCCATGCAGCAATTTTTTGCACATTCAATGAGGCCTGAATCATTGCTCTACGATGGTAACTTTCGGAGGAGATGGCTTTTGAAAATACTCTATTTTTTCCCCCATTTTCCCCCATTATCTCTGTAATTATTTGCAAAATGGAAAAAAGTCTGCAAAACAATTCCCACTTATTTTCATAAATACACACGTACGCCAAATTTCATTTATCTAGATCCCATACAACAAACGTGAAAGCTCTTTCCTTGATTCTGCTTAGACGTCCCCCCTTAATTAACCTCATGCTATATAGTACTATCTAGTGGTAGATCTCATGTAATAGTGTGGTCGACCTCACGCTATATCATCACCAATACTTTCATATACAACGTAAGTTGAAACGTTATGAAATGGACTGAAATATTCATGAGTACTTCACGAAAGTGCCTCCATGTTTAAGATAATAGAAAATATTCATGGATCTGAAGTTGAATTCAGTTGAAATCTTTTTGCGTTAATCGGCTTACGAGAAGGAAGGGTCTAGATGCTGAGCTGCAAAACTGACCATGCTAAATTTACCGCACATAGCTCGGCGATATCCGGCATGACAAGGATTAATTTTCTACATTTGCATGTCCAAAATGTTTTTAGAAAAATTAATAATTATCAACTTATAATTGATTCTAATTTATAAATAGAATTAAGTACCATTGTTTGGCAGCTTTTCAGGAATAATCTTCATCTCCTTTTAATTTATTCTTATTGGTATTTTGAATGAAATACCATTGTACAACAGCTTTTTCTGCACCCATGAAAAATCTGGATTTAAATGGAGAACTTTTACAATTATTTTGCTGTTCTTGGGAACTGACGGTATAGGTTTGATATCTTTGAATATAATTAAGAGGTAAGAAAAGAACTAAAACAAAAGACTTCATTGTAAACAGTGAATGATGAGTGAAGAATACTATTTTTAAAATTGCGGACATATACATATTCAGGTTGATTTTTTTAAGTAATGACCGTGACATTTGATGACCATGACGACCAGTTCATTATCTAACTCTTCTATTTTTTAAGCAAAATCTGAAAAACATCTCATTGTGACTCCAATTATTTGTAGCAGCAAAGACGATTGTCGAGATATGAAATTTTTGCTAGCTGATATTCTAGATATGGAAGTTATCGATTAGTTGAGTGCACTGATTGTATTACGGCGTTTTGTTCAATGAACACAATTTTTTGTGAGAGTTTTTTAGGTAAGTCACGTTGGCCTCGAAAATTTTAATTTTTCACACATATTGGCGCACATGTGAGTAAATTTCTAAACATAACGTTGTAGACACATGGATGGGCTTGTGTCGCTGGCAAGTCGATCACTCCAGTTTAGAAGAGGGTTTCATAGTGAAGGAAATTTGAATCCTGATTTTACTTTTCTTACACTGAGAAATGATGGGTAATCAATGATAACACTAGCCAATAAAAGTATTGCTACTCGGGTAACAGATTGTGATTTATACTGACATAAATATACTAATTCCAAATCTGTACACATAATCATTCTGTCAAGTCATGTTTCTAAAATGTGGTGCTGAAACGGTATTACAAATATTATTTTATTCATTTTAACGTTTATTCCCCAATTGATTTGTAGTTACAAGTATAAAACGCCATTCATATAAACTAAATCAAAAACATAAACTGGCGAAGATGTGAGCGTTGTTTAAACAATTTTTGCTGTACATGCGAGAGGTTTACTCCAAGCAACCAGCGGAAAACATCAAACAAAAGAGTGATAGCTGCTAATAATTTTTTTTATTGTAAAGTTGATGACGAAGAAGAGCCATGCTGCGACAAATCTGAGCATAGATTTCGAGTTAGCACACAAAAAAATAAAGAGTTGCACCACGATTCCCCTAAGTAGCACAGATGAAGTTGAAATTTGTTGGCTAGTCTTATTCTGCAAATGAATCGCTATCGTTTTCAAACTTATTCATTACCATGAGTATTTGAGTTATGGTAATCAAGAGTATTTCAATTTTATTCTCGGCTGTAAAGGAAATTACTTAAATTGAGTTCCTTTTCCAATAAGAAGATGCGCCTCCACATGCATAGAGCTCATTTGTAGTGAAATTGATTTGAGAATTGGGGTTGAACACCCTTGCTGGCCTACTCGATGCTTAGATTCCTTTAAAATTGAAGGTGAATTCGAATTTCGCTACAGCGGCAGTTTCTCTGAAAGAAGGAGGAATAAATTTTCTTTAACATCGAATAAAGGTAATCATGCATCAAGTCAATAAATTTATGTATTTATTTCAAAGCAGATCGAATCCACTTGTTCATGTCACAAAAGGCGACATACTAATTCATGAGCTCCTATCCGGGTCTCTAAACTAATGTTATAAGCATTTATATTACAATTTGTTGGTAGAGATCTTTGAGAGCTCAACTACTCGTTGGGTTTGTTAATTATTTTCAATGCGACGCTCACTTGTATTTTGGACAACGACTGATTTATACCATGTTTATACAAATTTGAAAATTCATCCTGTTTGTGGACTTACCTATGCATGAGTTGAAACTATGTCAGCGTATTCGTACCTAAAGTTAATAGAGTGTGAGGAAAAACGGGCGATACCCACAATTAAACGCACGAAGTTTTTTGCAATTTTTTGCTCGCGCTTTCACAAGTCATATCATTCTACGCACAAGTAGGAAGCGCTATAGGAAAACTAGAGATAAATAGTAAGAGAAGTGCTTCTATACTTGACATTCACTCTCAATACCCGCCATAGTTGTTATGTTGCTTCTCTAGTTTTCTTAATTTATTGCAAATTTCCACTTGATCCAAATTAGGGGTAGCAGAGTACATTTTCGATAATTTCCTTGGTAACAAAACGATCGTATATCAGTCTATTGGTTACATCATTTTATATAAATAACTCAACCAAACATACTTTGAACTTTTCTACCAGCCGTGGAATTGCCAGTATGTTATTGTGCACAATTTGTACCTTTTGATCAAATGCGAAAATGAGGTTTATCTTCTGTCATAATTTGATACTCCGGATCACTGAGTTCTTTCTCAACATCATAGAGAGAAAAATTGTAGATTGAGGTACATTCAGCCATGCTTGTTATTTGACCACTGTCACATTAATGAACCGATATGTATGTAGGTACGCCTAGTTCTCCTGCTAGCAATGAATAAACCATTGACACGGACACCTTCAATGTAGGTAGCTCGAAAAAATGTCTGTTGAGCTCTAGGGTCTTTTTCAAATACTTAACTTTACGATTAGTAGTGAGCCTAATTATTTCCCGGAGCAAAAGAATTTGAAATACTTCCAAACCGAATTTTTGTCCAAAAAGGCCATTTGAACTGATCCTCATTTGGTGTTCCGTGTCGTAACGTGGAAGAAATATCTCTTTCTCTCACGGCAATGGAGGGTCATAAATTCGGCGCAAGGAACGAACTTCTCTCAAACGTTGATGAAATTATTCCTCCCTTTGATGTCCTCGATACATTACACGAACTCACATCATAAAAAATATGCATGATCGCCTCAAAGAGACGGCATCCGGATCAGACACAGCTGTGATGTTGATATCTATGCAAAATTCGAGCCACGGCAGTGAAACGTGTATCTCGAACCTGAGAGTGTGCACCTAATGAAGAAAATGCTATCTTCTTAGAAAATGAACATATTCAACTCCAAAAAACACAATGATGGAACTCACTTTGGGAATAGCCAGTGGGATTTCAATACAGCTAAAAATGCGAACTCATTTTCTTTTCATTATTTTCAACTCATAAATCAATTTTTCCGTCTTTAAGCTTCAATAGAAATATTTAGTTTTGATTGAATTCTCCTGAGGAGAAAAAGACATCATTAGAACTGTGCCAGTTTTGATGGCGGTCATAATGCTCAAATTAAAGTCTACGTTTCTGAAAAATTCGAGTTAATTTAACGTAACATTGTTTTTCAAAGATTAATAATAAAAAATGAGTGCACTACGATAGAACGACAAATGCTTGAACTTTCTGAATTAGAACTTCCCAGAGCGTAAACACCAAAAAAGTCTAAACGACTCAGGACAAGGAAGAATTAAGTATGGGCTACAGTTACAAGTTATCGGCTGTAAAAAGCATTCTATCGTTTGAGATCCCGAGCCAAGCTTCTCGTTTAGTGTTAAAAGTTGCAGCATAATCAGTTATTAATACCTTTCAAAGAAATTGACAAAGGTTTACTGGTTTACAAAAAAAAGAAGTTCAACTGTTCCCTTAAGGCCGGAGGGAGTTCCCCATTCGGACCTTTTTTGTTATTGAAGCTAGAGTAATGAAATTTAGTGTACTGATAGGAAATGTAGTTGGAAATCGTTTGTGATCTACAGAAAAGTGCAATTTTCTTCAAAGAAAACGAGATATTCATAAAAAACGGAGTCGTGTGTGGGGGTTTCAAAATGCATTTCCTCCCACAGTTTTCGAGCCACAGTGGTGATTTTGATATCATTAGATGCGGAATATTGTGTAAATTTCAAGAATTAAACAAAAAATCTCTAGAGTCATAATAAAAATTTCGATCAATTTTTTCGAGGCGCCATTTTTTTGGTAAAAAGTTTCATTTGTGACGTCACAACTTTTGATCGTGAAAAATTTCGAAGTAACCCTTTACTTCTTTTAATTTACACGTTTTTGCTCATCCAATGATACCAAAATCATCACTGTAGCTTGAAAACTGTAGGAGGAGATAAATTTTAAAACCCCACTTTCCGAACTTCAAAAAAAAGTCAAAACATATAAACATAGACAATCTCAATTTTTCTTTGTAATTATTTGTGGGGTCAGCTAGGGCCCTTGAAATCATTATACAGTAATAAATAGACATGGAAGATGTCATAGCAACGTCGCACCGTGAAGAAAGTGCCACGGGGGAGATGTAACATGATAAAATACTAGTTCCCCTCTCCA
>JACJUY010004334.1:34403-58744 GCA_014220935.1 Platorchestia sp. MABIK
CCCTCCTTTTCTGTCATCCATTCTCCTCCTGTGTATTTCTATCTTTAATTTCCCTTCCCCTAAGACTATCGAGGTTGAAATCCCTCAATCGGTAACGAGAGGCCGACAGGCCTAGCCTCGTATCGTAACATTTGT
The DNA here is from genome assembly GCA_014220935.1 of Platorchestia sp. MABIK. NCBI lineage: Eukaryota > Metazoa > Arthropoda > Malacostraca > Amphipoda > Talitridae > Platorchestia > Platorchestia sp. MABIK. The sequence goes on from JACJUY010004334.1 coordinate 34,539, forward strand.
ATGGCGTCCTAACACTTGCAAAAGTCCATGATAAAGTCATTTCTCCGTTTTAATATAACATAGCACTGTCCCTCATCTAGGGTCAGAAACACCGTAGAACATTTCGTGTTACGTTTGGTAAACATGCCTTCATGAAAACGAGTATTCAAAATAAAATCCGTAGATCGCTATTGCTGGTCTTTCAACACCAACAAGCCTCGTAGTGATGAATGCAGGGATTTTCTTCCTCTGCACAGACGACTGTCTCGAGTTGACATCATTTGTAAACTTTGTGGACACACGACTGTCCATAATTGACCTTATTTAGAAGCTTTGTGCACACACGACTGTCCATAATTGACCTCATTTAGAAGCTTTGTGCACACACGACTGTCCATAATTGACCTCATTTAGAAGCTTTGTGCACACACGACTGTCCATAATTGACCTCATTTAGAAGTTTTGTGGACACACGACTGTCCATAGTTGGGCTTATTTGTAAACTTGATGGTGTTGCAGGCCTGCGTGCGGTGAGCGAAGGTGAAGTGGCCGTGCTGCTGCTGGCGGGCGGCCAGGGCACCAGGCTGGGGGTGTCCTACCCGAAGGGCATGTACGACGTCGGCCTGCCATCACACAAGACTCTCTACCAGGTCCGTCTTGTGTGGTTGCTGCCGCGCCTGCAGCTCCACACTGCTTCTTCGTAAATTAATACTTCGTTCAAATTAAAACTTCGTCGACGAAAGTACACGTGAAAGTTTCGTACCCCTGTGATACCGTAAACTACTTTATTGAAATTGAAACTCGGTTTACGCGAAGTACGAGTGAAATTTTCGTACTCTTGTGAATTTATGTAAATTATACCACTGCGTGGTAGAATTTGTGAAAAAAACCTTGTTTTATCGAATCATTACGGGTAATGAGAAGTAGATACTATTTGACTCCAACTGGAGAACAAAATTGTGCTTGGATGCAAGACAGCCCCCTGAACTTTGCTTAGAATTATAAATGCAACCTTAAAAGTTAATGATCACTGTACCATGGTTTCTATAAGCTTTTTTTAGTTGATTATTTTAGCTACGAGTGAGAAAAATGGTGACAGTAACCGCACTATTTCCGGAAATTGATTTTATGCGTGACTTTAAAATAGCGAAACACTCAATGCAATAAGAATGACGCAATTTTGCTCTACAACTGTGCATCTCTTCCCACTTTCTGAACTCTTACTCAAGAATCACAGACCTTAAATTATGAGATTTTGTATCCCTTTTTACCAAATGCTGCTTCTACTAATTGTCGCGTGCTGAAGTATTTTGAGCATTTTATACGCAATAAGAGACGCTCAACATATTCATTGAGGTATGACCCACCGGCGAGTCGTGCTCAAGTTTTCCCAGCTACAAAACGACCCATCGATGGGTCTCTGAAAGATTTTTAACAATATTTTTAAATTTATGATATTTATTTTACCCAGTTAATGTTTACCATTTATAAAATTTTCAACAACTTTTGACTTTAAATTTGAGTTGGACATTGAACTTCAGTTTAACACATCGCAGTCAGTGTGTTACATAGAGATCTGACAATGAGATCATTCACTCGAGAGACCATGCATTTAAAATGAAATTGTGCCTGCGCCAGATTCAAGCTGAGCGTCTCGTAAAGCTACAAGAGTTGGGGGCGGCGGCGCACGGCAAGGAGGGTGCCATTCCCTGGTACATCATGACCTCCGAACACACCAAGGAGCCCACCATGGAATTTTTCGCCAAGCACGACTACTTCGGTCTTCAGAAGGAGAATTTGGTGGTTTTCGAGCAAGGCATGCTGCCGTGCTTCACATTTGACGGCAAAATTATACTTGAAGCTCCTGGCAAGATCGCAAGAGCACCTGACGGCAATGGAGGTCTTTACAGAGCGCTCAGGGTTAGTCGAGTTAGAAAACGAAAAATCGTTCATTCCTAAAAAAGTTGATACACGAGGTGTATAACGCATTTATTATGAAAACTTTTTAATATAAATGTCCTTTGTTGAGCTTCCTTATGACCGTGAAATTATTTCTTCATTGTTAATTCCTTGATGCTAGCACAAAGTGTTATTTTACATTACCTTGGCTTTTATTTTGCCGCTTTATTATTTTATCCAGCTAATCATCCGAGATTCGTTATGTGCTGTTAGTTATGAACCAGTTCCGGTCTTTATTCTAAATGTGGGAATTCAGCTTTAGAATTTAATGTCTTTCATTAGAAAACGTTCAAAAGCGTTTTTTGTTAGTTATTCTTTGCTGTCCTCCATAATTGCTCATGATAATTACTCAGTACGCATCGAATTCAAGCTTTAATGAGGGTTCAGTTAATTAGGTTTTAGAAATCTTTTTGGGCGCTAGTTTTTCAAAGAAATATGTTTGTTGTCGCAGTCTCAGAAGATCTTGGAAGACATGGACCGGCGGGGAGTGAAGTACATCCACGTTTACTGCGTGGACAACATCCTGGTGAAGATGGCGGACCCCGTCTTCATGGGCTACTGCATGGACAAGCAGGCGGACTGCGGTGCTAAGGTCGTCGAGAAGGCTTTCCCCACCGAGGCCGTGGGTGAGTCTTGAACTCGAAGCCGTGGGTAGCCAGCGAAGCCGAGGGTAGTCAAGAATAGAAAATACTCCATGCTGATCCCATTGCCTGGGTACTCGTCTGCTGGGATATCCCGCTGGACAGAGGCAGAGCAGTTTCAGATGGAGCCCTTGGGAGAGAATGATTCGGGAAGCTTCAATCATTCACTTTTACCATAAAACCACAATACGCCATTACAATGTGATTAGGTTTTACTTCTATGCCTGAGGTGGTGTTTTTGTATTATTTTATAGAAGCAGCTAACCTAAGCTGGGATTTATTCCTGTCCGGAAGCACTGCTTGCTAGGCACCTTTATAACCAGGCGCTGGTCGTACTGCCTATGTTCTTTGCTTCTTTGGAAACCATTCACTCGGTAACTTTCCCTTATAAAAGCATTTTTGATATGTATTTCCACTAATTTTACGGACGATTTTGTTGAGTTTCATGCTGCCAAGTTGCTCTTCTCTTCTTTGGAAACCATTCCCTCAGCAATATTCCTTTAGTACAGCGGTTCTCACGTTGTATTCCCAGTGATTTCATGAACGATTTCTTCAATTTGACCATATGAATGAAGGCATTGACTCGTTGCAGGGGTGGTGTGCAAGGTTGACGACGTGTATCAGGTGGTGGAGTACAGCGAGATCACCCTCAAGACGGCGCAGAAGCGGAACTCCGACGGTCGCCTCACCTTCTCAGCCGGTAACATCTGCAACCACTTCTTCACACAGGAGTTCCTCAAGAACGTTGTCTAGTGAGTTGTGTTCTGTCAACTTAATCGCGACAAACGCCTCACGGTATGGGCGTCAATCAGCATTTTCCTATTATTTATGAGATGTTGGTAATATCGTCCCGGGATGGTAGGAATGCACCTCAGCGCATGCATGCCTAAGAAGGAGCTGTGGCCAACTTATCGCGTGGTACTTCAATCTAGTTATGGTCGCATTCTGATTGTTTTGATGATTAGTTACAGTTTGAAGGGGTTTAAAAAGCTGCTAGTATCGGGGCATTTACGAGCTCATTTGAGGAGTTGGTGAAATTCGTCTTTAAAATTTATGTGCTGTATGGGATTACGTAGTTGTGTACTGCATGCTTTTATGAGGTACACTTGTTAAGGTAAAAATGTTCATCAGTCCGAGGCGTTAAAAAAATGGATTCATGTGTGTCCGGCTGACGGGTAATACATTTGAAGAAAAATTCAATGTGTAGAATCTTTTCATCGTGACTGTCTAAGGATTTCAACTTTTTTCTGCAGCTAAACGTGTTCTTCACAACCTCAGGTGAAAAATGAAGGCAACTAATTTTAATGATGGATTTTCTGCAGATAACTTATTACATGTGTCTGATTATTAATACTCATTTATCTCTTTTCAGTATTAGTTTTGAAATATTGATTTTAATATGCAATATTTAATTGAGAGAACGAATGCTAACTTTGTTTTCCCCTCTCTCTGGCGCGTGCAGTCGGTGAGTACAAGTGCAGTGTTGCACCTCACCACGTTGTGCTAGAGTGGTGCTTTGTACGGCCCTCCGTGTGCTCGCACGGCCTCGGTAGTGTTGTGCTCATGTGCGGTGCGTCGGAAACTCCAGTTCTTGATCAGTAATAACTAAGCTTTCTTATTGTAACCTAATAGTTCTCCGGTTTTATTAGGCTGTCAGTTTCTGAAGTCCAACTTGTCATCAACTTGGTGACTATCACACGGAGGCTCAATGAGTGAGGGTGTGAACTCTCCCTCACCCTCATTGACACTTTGCGCACATAGTCATTTCAAAAGCAGTCTTGTGTTGTACTACATAATGTTAAAAAAAATTTTAATGGCCCAGTTTTTAATGTGAAAAATAATTATTTCAGCGCTGTAGTCAAAATGTTCACCTAAATGGTCCCGAGATTGGCATTTGTGGAACTTAGTGCTCGTAAAGTATGGTCAAGAACTGTTGCTTTTTGTCGTACGTGTGGCTGGCTCACACCTTCTCTCTGGAAAGATATATTGGTGTCGTGTGATGCATTGTCCCTCACTCATTGTATTATTTGCATTTTATTTCCACTCCGCATTGTTGTACGTTGGAGTTTTCAAGCATTCGTGAATGTACAATAATTTTTGTGTGTTTTATCGTCCACGCTGTTTCGATGTCGGCGTACGTGCATGTTCCGGCGTATTCATCATATATTTGTCTCCTTGAGTTGCTGGAACTTTTGTTTCGAGTGTAATGAAGCAACAGTAACTTGCATTTAATGTACTAACTCATGTTTTTCTTTAATGTTACCCTGTAGTTTGCAAATTGGCGTTGGTTAACTGCATTTCTTTTTCGAACTTCGTTAGAATTGCTCCTTCATTTTTTATCATGCCTTTTCTCTTGTAGTATTTTGTGTTGGCTATTTCATCGTAGTGCTGTGCATTTTACTTGGTATCAGTAGACATGTGTTTGATGCAATGTTTACATAAGGTGAACATTGTCATCAGAAGATGTTTTAATATTTGAATTATTGTACTACTGTATTTTCGTTGGTATTGACTACTTTAACATGTGTGTTGTAGTTTGTTCACACTCTTAGCATGAAGTATTCTCTCGGGTATTATGTTGGATTAATCGTGGTGGTTTTCTGTGCCGTATTTTTGCTACTTTAGATAACGTGAAGAGCAACGCAGCGTCTCAAAACACAATTCCAAACAAAAGTTTCACCCCTCTGGAATTCCCTTTAACTGTGCAAGTGCACGCTTGTAAATTCTATCTATCATTTCACGACAATTGAGATGCCAAATAGCTCGTGTTCACTGGGATCCTGGAAATTTAGAATGAGAAGCCTTAAGTTAGCATATCGTAATTCCTATGGCTTCACAGCTCTGCCTTTGTTTGCTGCGATTTTGATCGCCTCTGGAATAACTTTTGTCCAAAAATTTTGCTATTCAAATTAAAATAGTAGTATTTTTTATCCTGAATCTTGTTTACGTAATAAGTAATCAAATAAGCTGTATTAAAACCTATTCAAATATCATGAATTTTTATACTTATTTCCGCGTAATTTTCGGTTTGAGAAATTATCTGAAGCGTGTCAAGCTGTGAAGAGGTAAAAGCCCTTTTTGTGTGTCATGTGATTTGTGCTAACGTGTGATTAAATTGTTGCCGTCTGTTGCCAGCGGTTACGAGGCGGGCATGCGGCACCACGTTGCCAAGAAGAAGATTCCTTTCTGTGGCCCAGACGGTCAGACTAGCAAGCCTGAGAAGCCCAACGGTATCAAAATGGAAAAGTTTGTCTTCGACGTGTTCCAGTTCTCCAGGTAAGCACAATGCCAGGCCCACGTGGTATCGAAAATAGTTGTTGATCCTTTTTTAATTTATCTAAGCCGTCTAAGTAAATTTTTTCACGGTGTAAGAGTAATCTTATCTCATTGAATCACTGCTACGAAAAACGCTACTTTCGTTAATAACCGAGCAGATACAGTGCTTATATCTCGTACGTTATTATGGCTCTTTCTTCGTGTTCATACTAGACTACTGGAAAAACAAAGTCAATAATTCCGCTTGACTGAACGAATATTATTTACTGTTACACGACAGCTGAGATCTGAACTGTGCTGTTCATGCTTGGGAGACTCTATTTAAACTGATTTATTTCAAGACGCTATTTCACATACAAGAAGTAGTATTGATTTAATTATTATAAAATTAGGAATCACGTAGAACATACCTCCAATCAGTCCTGCGTATTTGGCTACTATTTAGAATCTGTTGTGTGAATCACATAGAACATACCTCCAATCAGTGCTTTGTATTTGGCTACTATTTAGAATCTGTTGTGTGCAGCACGCTAGCCGTGTGGGAGGTGATCCGTGAAGACGAGTTTGCCCCGCTCAAGAACGGTGACGGGGCTGAGAAGGACACCCCGAGTACGTGCCGGCACAGCCTCTACTCCCTCCACCAGCGTTACCTTCTGCACGCTGGCGGCCAGCTCATCGACAGCCAGGGAGAGATGCTCCCTCTCATTCCTAGGTGAGTGGCTAGGTGTGGTCATCACATTAGGTTCATCAGTCACCTTGACCACTTGTACAGCGGCTCTCGTACTACTGTCGCACAACTTTCCTGAAAAGCAGGCCTCTGTTGAATTTATGTGTAGTATGTTTATGACCTTTTGAAATTTATCAACTCTTACCTAACTTGTGCATTTTGCCGATATTAGAGAGTGGGGTTAGAAACATGTCAGTGAACAACTGTATACGCTTGATAGACTCTGTATTCTTGCTAGCTTCTGAGCCGCTTTAGAGCGCTTTAATTACCTTGATATTTAGAGTGTAGTTGAGAGACCGATAAATTCTACTGGTAATTTCAATTAACATTGAACTTTTAAAGCTTTCTTTGAAATTCCGTGGTCAGATATTTCCACATGCGGAGGCTCAACGGCATTGCTAATATTTTCTCAAGCGCCTGTGATGCTTGTTGATGTTATTTGGTTCATTATATTCAATTTTTGTGTAGCTTTGTAAACAACTTTGGATTGTCTCTTGCTTTTTTATGAGTTCGCAGTTCAAACTTCCTCAACATAACAGTATGGTCTTCCCGTGCATGTTACTAACATCTGACATCTCGTGTACTTGTATAACCTTTAAGTTCAAGTTATTCAATTATTCTTTCCTTTGTTTTGGGGGTCGAATTTTGAAAATGCAAGTTCATAGTATTTTTTCGAACAGCACAAAATTCTGTGAGCAAGTTAAAAGTAATTTTGACCAACCCGTGCTGTATCAATATTTTGTCCTTCAAAATTTGCAGCATTCTCGTAGCATTGAAATGAAAGCGAGTCAGCATTCATTGTTTTTGATCCCGATATTGAGGTTTAATGTAGTATTTATTTCATGGCTACTGCAACTGATTATCTGCCTTTTTCGGTCGTGAACTGAAGACTGTTCAAAGTTGAAAGCTGATCATAGAGAAAAAAAATTGTAGACAGGAGGTGGGTTTTCAATGTTCTTGTCCGTTGCTGCTACTTCAAATGCACTGTAGTAACATTTCCTAATCCCGAGATGCTCAGTGAAAGTGTCTTGAACTAACGAGCTTACAACGCGACGTTCGACTTAGCCACGTTGACCATTGCTCTTAACTTTCTTTAAAAATTTGGAATTTGATGATTGTTGCCATAGCCCAATGCAAGGAAAGCGAGAAAATAACTTTTACTCAGTGCTCAAATGGGACATTTTTTACTCTCATACCGAAATACTTGACAGGAAAAGGAAACCATGCGCTGTGTAACATGTGAAAGTTGTATGACGAGTGTCCCTCCTCCAGGAGCATCAGTTGCGATGACTCAGTGAACGGTACCAGCGAAAGGTAACTCGCTCGTTTTGTCACTTGCTCGTGCCGCAGCTTTGGTGGTCAATACAGCGTGTGTGACCAATGCTTACAGTACCAAATAAACGTGACAAATTTAATGGGGTCACACCTAAGTAGGATTATCAATTTTTTATCTTTGTGTGGTTTCTCAGCAAATAACTGAAGACAATTTTTTTCAAGAAACGGGAGTGACCAATGTCACTTTGAAGAAACCGTCATCTATACTGCATCATCAATTGAGGGAAATAATGAAGTGGTTTACACTCTCACTCGAGATGAGACGAGCAAAACGAGAAGCCTGCGGTTTTCCTCTTGTAGGCGCATTGGATAGAAATCACTGCGTCCGAAATTGTCCGTCAAAGCTGCGATGTTCACGTGTGTCGTGTGAGAATTTCAGATTTTGTGGGCACTTGCGATGCATTCAAGACAGCACTATGTTATTACGGGCTTGTGGTGGCAATTTACCGCAACTTTAAAGGAACTCCGGTAGCCTTAAGTTGTTTTAAACTTCATTCGTGTTTGAAACGCACTCTGGAAGTAGGTTTAGAATTAATAGGCGAATTTAGCTGTTCGTTATTGTCGCAATAGTGAAAACTTTTCTACGAGATTGTCCTTCAGAGGTGAGTAGCTCTTACATTTCTTTTAGCGCTCCATCACAAATGAACTGCAGGAATACCTTTTACTGAGGTAAAGCTAAACAAATTGAAGTATTAGAGAAATATTTTATCGATGCTTGTCACTGGCCTTGCAAGCCAGTGACAACGACAATGCCTATTGAAAAGTTTTCTTCGTTTTCCAAGTTTTTACTTGTTCCAACGTGTTAAACATTTTAAAATTTAAAGTTTGTTGTAAATATGATGCGAAGGATCTTTATTAAATTGCTCTTTATTCAAAAATCGCTAAAAACTAGTTGAAACTATATGTGATAACATTGCCAGGCGTAGTATCACAGACAGCTAGGTTTCAGCACAAGACTTGGACGAGGCAGACGTAAAGACCAGACACACATAACCGTAACATTGCAAGACGTTGCACTGGTTAGCCGAACGAGGCTTCAGTGAATGACCCTGTCGTTCACACTCTAAAAGAGACAAATCGACAAAGAAGCAGATGATTTTACATTATTTCACTGCGGATTTTCTGTGCTCAACTTTTCTGTTCTGCTCCATTATCGAGTTAGCTTTTAGCAGTGCGACTCTTCCGCCACCAATTCTTACTTGTTTGCACTGTTGCCAAGTGTACTTTTCATTGAGTTACGTAACGGTACTTCCTGTAGCAGTAGCGCTTGACGGTTTTTCATCCCTATTAATTTGCGTTTATTTTTACAGCTATTATACATGATGACTTCAGGGTACATGTTATGTTTGTTTGCAGTTTGTTTAGCGTTTTTTATCTGTCAAATTTTTTGAGCTACGTTGGTCCCCACGATGTCCCGTTAGCCTCCTTGTGAATGTATTTTTGACTCCCACCTTACCCTGTCCCTCCCAGCCCTGCCCGTGCTCCAAAATGTTCAGAAAATGGAAGCCCGGAAACAAATAATAACTCTACGTGAGTTCCAGTTTATGCTGTTACCTTCATGATTGCGTGGGCGTATGCGGTGATTACTTCTATTTGGGTATTACCAAGAGCATAGCATGTTCAAGCAGGCGCGCCTCGCTGTGGTGGTGCTGCTGCTGGTGCATCTTCAGTCACGGGCTGGGACTAACTGTCATCAACCATCATGCTCATTTTCTGCCACCGTCAAAATTTACTAAATGAATTCTATTCCGCAGTAGATTGGCAGTGATTATGTCCCGCGAAATTCAAGTTATATTTTGTTTTATAAGAGATTTTATCTTAATTTTTTTCAGTGTATACGACCTGTGTTTCATGTTTAAATGGGTTACGTTGTCTCTGATTTAGTTCGGCAAAGTTTCAAGTGTTTACCAGAGTATGATTCTTGAATGATGTTGACTAATTTTTAATCAAATGCAAAATTTTCCTTTACAATAAATTGTGATTATCATTTTTAATGTGGTTCGCTTCTTTCAGACGCTTTGAGTACAAGTAAACTGTGACACCCTATGCAGGTGTCTTCCCACGCTTTTTGCTCTTGCACCTGTGTCTGTTCATGCATGCTTTCAGTCATTGGAATTGCTTGATGCTAAATTTTTTCATGTTATATTTTGTATTAACTTACTAACTTGTGATATTTTTGTTAAGTTACGCTGTTGGAGCAGAGCTCGCTCTCTCAAAGTTACTTGCCTATTCACAGTTGCTTGTTTCGATTCTTCACGTTTTCTCAGTGTTTTCCAATAAACATCGACTTCATCAACTCGACTTTACCCCCATATTACGCGTTTGGCATTTCCATTTTGCTTTGCTTCTTAATGTTCCTTTTTTTCTTTCAACTTGGTTTTATAAGCTTTAACTTAGTTCATGAATCAATTTCCACAAGTTATCTAGTAAAATTGTACGTAGGTATTTTCGTACAGTTAAGCTCAGTATTCGCTTAATGATCTTTCACTTTTTAATTTTGTATTCCCACATTCAATGACAGCAAAAAATTGTCCTTTGAAGTATCGGAAGAGATCATCGAATTTGTTTTAGATTGAAAGTTATAGCTCTAGTTAAAATAATATTTGGATGTTTAAGAGCGACATTCACCATGTTTTCCAAGTGTATCAACGAAAAGAGTGAGTAGGAAAGGTGCTGTGAGTCATGCCTATATATAAAACAGTGCTGCACAAACTACTACGATTTGAGTCATCATGGATGGAGAATTTTTAGCATTAGAATTGAGAGATTGATTCACACAAGGAAAATGTTTTGAAAATCCGCGTAACTAAATGACCCAGTTGCACGCTTAAGAATAACTTTTACTTGGAACGGAGCTTCAAAGTAAATGTACATTTAAAAAAAAATCATTTTCTCTCAACTTGTGTTACATTCTTGACTTGAATGTTATTTACTTAATGTAGATATTTATCTTTTCAATTTTGGAACTGATAAAAACATGTTTGGAGAAAAACAGTGCAATTGACCAAGTTGCTATGTTTTAACCACCAGTGTTTAAAAGTAGTTGAATATCCATAAAATAATGTTCTGGGTATCTGGATTTTCAAAATAAATTGCGTATTACTGTTCAGTATGTCTTACGTGAAAGACAATTTTTCGTCAGCAGTTCGAAGACTGTAATGTTCAGCAAACTTGTATATCCTTGTGTTCATATTAGGCGATAACGAAATTTAGTGCGAACGATGCGAAATTAATGCCATTTTGTGTCTGTATTTTATTCTGAACACAGTCAGAAAGAGCTGAGTTGGGACGAGAACCCCGTGATGGTGGAGATCTCTCCCCTGGTGTCCTACGGAGGCGAGGGCCTCAAGCCGCTAGTGGAGAACAAGAAATTTACATGCCCACTGCAGCTCAAGGACGACCGTGAGAAGAAAATCTCCTCAAAGCAGTAAATTATTTTATCGTAGCAGCCATCAGAATTGCTTGTTTGTTCTGACACAAGGATGAGTGTGTGTCCCTGCATGGAAAACCTATGATACTCATAGAATTGTTCTCTCGCCCTCAAGCTCCAACTGGCTACAGGCTAGCAATTGAATCCTAAATAGTCAAGGAATTTTAATTGATGTTGCACATTGCTATTTCATGTTTTCATCTTTGATTTGCAAGGTTCTAGGTTAATGTGCATATGTCCGTTGAAAAATTTTGAGTATGGTCAAGAAATTGAAGTCACCGTATAAGAAAGTTGTATTTGCACTCAATTGCTTCGTATTCTTGATTCAGCTCTTCAATATTTATTCTACAAGTCTTTAGGCAATTCTTGTGTTCTTTGTCCAGTACCTGCACCTGTGTTGTGGTGGAAAGAATAAGGAGAGCAAATAACATGACTGATTTTACATCTCGACTGTGATGATTGTGTTTATTATGGTATGTCTTAGGAGAAAAATAGGGTTAGTTATTGTGGTAAGTCGTTTCTAAATGTTGCGATCCGTTTAAAATTTTAGAGAATAATTCACAGTTTTATCGTTCAAAATTGTAGTATTCAATAACCGTGTTACTATGATTTTTGTTAGCTCTTAAATAATTCTTTTTCCTTCAGTCTTGGAGTAACGAGTCAATTAGAGTACGTGTACATATATTTGAAAAATGTGTGTCGATATTAGCTTATTCCACTAGAGTTAGCTGCACCTGTTTGGGAATATCTTTCCAGCACCGTGTCTGCTCCTAACTCCGTGTTGCAGCAAACGCTATTCAGCTGGCAAAGATATTATTGTGTACAATTTGTTGCACGTGTGGCGTGACAAAGTACCTGAACATAACAATTCTTTGTACCTTTCGTAGTTCTGTGCAGTCATCGTGATTTTTTATTTGATTTAGCGAGTTTTTTCATGGGTTCATTGAATTATTTTTTGGATATGTTGAGTGGGTGAAAAAGTCCAGATCGTTGGCTTCATTATTAAAGCGATGATTAATAAATATTGTGATAAGTGGGTGAAAAATATTGCTTTGAATGCCTGCTGAATCTTTCGCACTGTTGGCATCTTGTATTCACAGGTATTTATCAGTATTACCAAGGGGGACCATTTTTATACATACACCTTCATTTATCACATTTGTTTTATTTTCTAATAAAGTTTGCATTTACTTTTGTTACTTTTTAACGAGTCATTCATAAACACTCGACCTGAAAATTTATTGTATATTTTCAACTGTGATCACTTTCAACTTGGAGACTCATAAATTGTGAGCTCTTCTCTCTTCATTTGTTAAAAATCGGCGCAGTGTCTCCAATAGTTTCCGGCAGTTCGGCGCAGCAAGACGCTTTAAGGTCGATTCAGAGCAGGACATTCCGCCACTGAGTCTGGTTGCAGCGATAATCGATTACAACCACAAGACTTTTGCTGCCGTGAAGAAAACTATCCGCGCGCAACAGCTGTACACACTGCCAGTAGATATTATCAGTCATTTGTAAAACTATGAACTGCAGCTCGTTTTGGAATTATCAGACGGAATTTCTGCTGTGACACGCGAGGCCACAGCGCAAGGGAACTGCCGTGTAAGCAACCATAAAGTCTGCATACTGTATTATTACTTCGCCAAACTATCGTAGTGCTGCGCTAACTTTTAATCGGGTACCTTCCTCATACTGTGACAAATTAATTAAAATTGACATAAATTTTCAATAATTCGCTGAAATCACCCACATGCTCACGACAAATGCAAAACCAATATCATTGCGGATCGTTATTTCAAGAACACAAAGTGGCACTTTGGCACTCGAGTTGGATTCCCAACTTTTGATAATGTATAAGCTTATAAAATTACTGTCCTTAAGCACATTATAACATACGTTTAATGTTGAACATTTTCACACTGTACCAAAAGCGTCGTAATAATTTTACTAGTCTTAAAATTACTCTGAATAAGTTAATTTCAGAGGCCCTCAAGTGGAATAATTATAATAACTTTACGGAAAATTTTCCACCTATAATTTGACTTGAATTTGGCATTCCGGACGACAGAAAATTGATAGAGTTACCAAGAGGAATGACCACCAATCTGAGATTCGTGTACGACTATTGGTGAGAATGAGGTAAAACACCAACGTAACATGTAACAAAGGGGACTTTGCTCTAGTACTTGCAAACCGCGCTCTTGATTTTGTTCAATCTTGTCGAACTTAGCAAATTTCAAGTCTAACAGGAAAACCACAACAAATCTAATCGTATGACGCACGAGTTCATAAAATTTAATGAAGAAAAGGCAAAATGCCAATCACCAAAGTAATGAAGCTGAAAGTTCCGCAATTAAAATATCACTGGCGAGCACTTAAATGAGCATCAAGATTGGTCGTTGAAATTTATTGCTAGCTGCAGCACGTCCATTTTAGATATTTATTTTAAATGAATTACCTAAATGAAAAATGTAAGTTAGATACTGCGAAGAAAGACTAATGCCGCAGTAACCCGCCTTGTTACATATTGATGTGCTCAATCATGAAAGCCTTGACATCTTTTCTCATCAGCAATGCTTAATCAATACAACGAAGAAATTCATCATCTAGACATTCAAGTACAAATTAAGCTGTCTGGGTTCGTAACGATGCAAGGGATCGTATTCACTAGCATTGGCTGGCTTTGATGTTATAATCAAGTTGCATTTTTGCTGCGATCATTAGGTGAGAGTTGAACATACCGAGCTTTTAGAGTAAACTGTACTCAGCCACTCATAGCGCCGTAACTGAAAGCAACACTTGCCATGCACATAATTTCCCATTGGCTGAGACAATTGCACTCCTGAACGATACCTACAAGAACGAAACCAAACTTCAGGTGTGGTGTCCTTACGATTAGATTTCCAGGGCGGGGATCAATGCTTCACAAAAAGCAACTCACTAAGTTTAGTGACATCGCCCCAATATCAACTGGATGCATTGGGCTGACCGAAATATGAGTTTAATCCTGCACAAGTCAAAACGTCACACACGGTGGACAGAAAGAGAACTTATTTCATCCCATTGAATTTAGTGGACTCCTCTTTTCATTTCGGAGACGCCACTGGTGACATTTAAGCATTTACAAAGTAAGCAAAATCAACATAAATGCAACGTTTTAGTGCGTGTAAAAGTGACAGTTTAATAAATTTGTGACTAATAACCGTGCACTTTTTCAAAACCTACACCAAACCAGCTTTTAAAGTTTCCTTAACATACCAACTAACCAGCGCAAATGTTCTGTGAAGGCCAAGAGGCCGAAGTCTCGACCTTCAACTAAGAAATGAGTTTTACAGTGCAGAAATGGCCCTGCCAAACCTCGCCTTCAACGAAAGTGAGAACAACCCACAATGAGGTCGATTTAAAACACCGTAATTCGAAGCCTTATTGGCCAGTACGACTTGATCAACATTCATCACAGGCAGTGAGTCAAAACTTACCTGTCGACACAGAAGATGAGCGTTGGTGCGGTCGGGATGTTTTTCTCACGTTTTGCAGAGAAGAAGTGCGGATGTTAGAGTTGAAGTGAAGCGCTGTTTTATTTTGTTCAGCAGCATACTTGAATTGCCGAGCGTTTGACTTGAAGTTGTTTGCTATTTTATTTCCACGTGCGAGCCTGAGTTTACTCTAGTTAATATTACATCAACGTGACAGAAAACTTGTATTTGGCCTAGTTAACAAATATATTAAATGATCGCACCACTGAGCACAATTTTGTCTCTTAAGCTGCTGCTTAGGTGTTTCAACAATGGTACCTAATCACAGAGATGATACAATGATAAAACGTAACTGAGGCACGTAGCATTTAAAACCATTCTGAAGACATTTGAACATATGACTGAATTCCTTTGCAAGAAAATATAACGGCCTACTTAATTACAAAACTAAACCCGATCAGCGTATAGAGACGTGCAGTGCTGATTTTGCATTGCACACATAATATATTCTACAGGAATGGTAATTCTTCATATCACCCCGACAGATCACAACACGCCCAGTCAAAAGAAGCACTTTCACCTTTAAAATTAGTGCAAGCGTTAGCTTTTTCTCACCTAAAATTTGCTTCGTGCACAGCTGAAAAAAAGCTTTTATCAAATTTGAAGCATTCGCTTGTTATTGGGTTTGCTCAGTAGGGATTCACCTGCAACCTAGAAAATTTTGATACCCCAATTTTACCTGGTATTATGATTGAAATTAACTTCTAACCGTCTAATGACAGCGTTTCATTAACTAGTCAATGACGCTCCACAAAAAAAAAAAAAGTTCCACGTAAGAGGGTATACATCATTTGAGAATACTCGTATATCAGGTTCGGTTCATTACCCAGCCTCACTCGGTGCTGACTTGACACAGATGGTTGGTACAATACCATCACCATGCAAGATATGGGCACCACAACAAGCTGCTTGCAGTCGTGAGTGTAAAGTTAAATGCATACCCAAATATTGTGCGACTGTAGCCTATGAGATGGAGAAATTCGAGATTTCACAAGCACAGAACTTTTCACAACAAATGATTTAAAAAATTATGAAGAATTGGGAATCGCTCACCGGAAACTCCCGAAAACTTTTATACACTGCAGATTTCAAAGCTTCATTGCGTCATTGTACATACAAATTTACGTTTAATAAATCATATTTGGTCTCAAATTTCAGTGAGAAACAATATCAAGTGTATAGAACATTCATCAGTCACAAAAAAAAATTATAAATGGCCTTATAATCACAATTCAGTTTCAAAGATAGTTGTAATTTATAGAAATTCAAAATTGAAATCGGCATGACTGGGCAAGAGGTCGACTCGACAAAAAAACTGGCTTCATGAAGAGAACAGAATTCAAAACTGGCAGCAGAGGAAACTTAAACGTGCAATCTCAAACTATTCAAACAAATCTACTGGTCTATTAGAAACATAGCAGCCACGTTTTCATTTAAAAGTCACGTGATCTGTAAGAGAAGCTAAGCATTCCAGCCAAGGGAATTTAAGCAATTTACTCAACTAATGCTACTGGCTACATACAGCCGCTGAATTTACTAATATTCAATGAGAAAAATTTCCTCGCTTACGTGGTCAAACTAATCAATAAAGTTCTTGAATTACGCCAAACATGTTTCCCGCAGCTAGGGAATAGATTTGAAATATAGCTACCCTCTGAACAAGAGTCTAACTAAGCTACAAGTAAGACCAAGGTCTAGCTAGGCTAAAAGTATATATATTCAAAGTCTAGCTAGGCCAAAAGTATATATCCAAGGTCTAGCTAGGCTACAAGCATGACTAAGGTCTAGCTGGGCTACAAGCATTACCAGGGTCTAGCTGAGCTACAAACATGACTAAGATCTAGCTGGGCTACAAACATGACTGAGGTCTAGCTGGGCTTCAAGCATGACTAAGGTCTAGCTGGGCTTCAAGCAAGACCAGGGTCTAACTGGGCTACAAACATGACTAAGGTCTAGCTGGGCTTCAAGCAAGACCAGAATCTAACTAAGCCAAATGCGTTCAAGAGCAGACATACCTAAATTCTGGAGAAACGCACAAATAAAATATTAGCGAAATTCCAGTCATGTAATTGACAGGAGCCAAACGAATCGACACGCTTAACTAAAGTAAAACAATCCACTGGCCTGAATACAGAGAAATAAACATACAAGCTGGACTCTGGTCACTCAAATGAACACTATAGTTAGGTCGACTAACTTAGAGGTAACGCCAAATTACCAAGGCGAAGCTAGAGTGAGCTACACTACTTGCTGGATAGAAATGAAACAATACTAAATATTTTTCACAACGTGAACAGTCCTACTAAACACTACCTACACTTGTAGAATCTAACTAGTTCACTAATCAGATCAGTCGTAAGCTAATACTAAAAGCAAATTCTACTTGCTACGACTGACGGCAAATCTACGCGCTACAGTAGACTAGAGTGGGACGAGCTTGAGTCGCATAATGAGCTCTACAAGCTCGGCCAGTGTCAGCTCACACGGTGGCTTTATCAGAAACGAGTCCTGCTGCCACACAGGGAGCAACAATCACCCAAGGCTTCAGAAATGAAAACTGTTTTCAGTTTTAATAGGTAAATGACTTTAAGGTTACACCAATCCTCACTGGAGATCAGGAGGTGGGCCACTTCCTTACGAGGATGGCCAGGTTGGATGGTCACAATTACCATTACAGAAGCACAGCAACAGCCATCACAAAAGCCATTACAATTGTTGCCAAGCCGTTTTCATATTGAACTGTATAAAACTTCATCACGGCGTATAAAATTACGATCAAGTGTTCGCGCCTCCACGTCCTAGGACAAACTGCAGATTCCTGACTAGCGCAGAAACATTGTGGAGGCAGCAGCACACCAAAATACCATCGTTTGCAGTGGGCGATGAGTGGAGAATGTCACATTGCCTATAATATTCGCACAGTAAGCGTGATGCGGAACAGAACTCTTAATGAACTATTCAAATCTAAATCATCCCTCAGGTCCAGCAATAACACAAAACATACACAGCAAAACAAGCATGATGATCATTGACGAGTAACTTCATGTTTATATCCTTGAAAGAGATCCACAAAATCATTTCACTTTATAAAATCTACCGCAGAAGTAAACATTTACTTTAGAATCACAAGCATGAAATCCAGTATTACCCTCCGCAGAAACTTGCGCACAAATCCGTCCCTCATTTAACACAGATGGAGAGCGCAGGCACACTCAAATAGAATGACGCGCTCAAGATAAACTCGTATCGCAGCGCTCGTGCACCCAGCATTCGTTGCACTGCACTCAGCATTCGTTGCACTGCACTCAGCTCTCTCAAGCAGTATATTAACAGCAACAATTTCCATAGATTTTATCAAAAAGATATCACAGATATTGGGAGAAGACTGATCAGAAGACATACAAAACGCGCTCCACAAAAACGAGCTCCTCAGGATTGCAGCATATTGACCCAGCGATGAAATTATTACTTACTCGAAAAGAAAGCAGTTAGCTGTATTTGTAGAGCATTTCAAGCATTAGGATTTTTATTGGCAGTGATTCATGAACTCAATCACAAGAACTGAATCCTAAATGTGTGGCAATCAAGTCAAGTATTGAAGTTAAATATGAACGATGTTCAGCGGCACCTGCTGTTGTATTACACCCACTTAATTTGAATTCCCAAAGCAATTTTTCAGAACTCTGAAGCGACATCAAAAAGTGGCAGACAAAACGCTGAGTTACAGAGAACTACATTCTTTTGAAGCAGTAACAAACAAATAGGGACGGACTCGCTCTGAGACAATTACGGGTAAATAATGCCTTCAAGTATGCTTGAAGGCATGAAAATCCCTGCCATTAATAATAATAATTTTACGAAAACGTTTCTACCGGGGTGGCCAGCGTAACGCCACCTGCCATTAAATACGAAGATGATATGCTTTCAAGCCTTTAACGAGCCACGCTCTGAATTGAGGCATAGTTTATTAGCGTATGTTCAACAAGAACAGAGTGTAACATTTAGAACACCGTTGAATGACGCTGACTTCGGAAGAACGTAATACTTTGCAACCATTTTCCGCTCTAAGTGTTATGAAGCATCTCACGTGGTCAAAGCTTCAAATAAATTAAGAGGAATAAGTAACAGTAAAAAAGTAATAAAGTAAACTAAAGTGAAGTAAAAGAGTATCACGTACAAAATGGTGCATTACCTTTTAATTACCATATGAAATAAGTAAGAAATATAACTCCTTGAAAGCTTTTTTTTCACCAACGCTCGTTTAATCACAGTTAAAAAAGATTGAAAAAGTCAAAGTTTCTCGTTCTTGGCTCGGCTGCAGTTGCACAACGTCTTGAGTACAAGAAATTATAAAATATCTGATACTACAAGTGAGGCATCAGCCCACACTGCAATGCGCTACCCGTGAAGTAAACCCCATCATACTGATAGTGTTTACTGAATGCTGCAGAAAGACAGTAGCACTTTGATCACTCGAGATCATTTCACATTTATACCAAAAATAGCAGGAGACAATAAGACAGAGAATAAATTATTTATAAGCAGGAGTTTGCCCACATCGTGCGTTGCGAGTCACCCTGGAAAGAAAAAGAGTATCAGTAAACTGGCCTGCCACACTTGTGCACCACTCAAGCAAAAAAAAAACACATTAAAATATCGCTCAAACTGCCGCAGGTAGCCAAGGGCATTCCTGAGGAGTGTCATGCAGTACAGGGAAGCTAATGATAACACACACTGTTAAAATAGTGCAGCATTTTGTTTTGTTTTCGTTGGGCATGCAATGTCTCACGGATTCTTCTCATTTCTTTAATGAACATAAATTTTGAAATGAGAATGTCTTGTTGAGTAAATTTTTACTTTTATGGGTTCCTTAATTACAAGCATTGTTGGCTTTCATAGGGGTCTTCGACATTATCTTCATCGATACGGGAGATTTTGTGTTTCTCTCCCAAGGAAATGTAAAAAATTTGAACATTACCACACAAGAAGATTGCCTTTACTCGCTTCGAAAGGTATCGTACAAGTTCGGACTGAAGGAAACACTTTAATGATGTATGGTTTCCACAATGATTTTGTTTTCGCACAGTTAAAACAACTCCGAATCTCAGTCAGAGGAGACACAGGTGTTAAATGAAGCCACGGAAAAATTATTACATTCAAGATATCAGCTTACCGTAGTCCTCAATTCTCAACACCGATAATTCCATGAATAACAAATTGAGGAGTGCGCCAACATACGTCTTCGTTTACTCAGGTATTCTGGGCATTCCAGGTCTCTGTTTCACTGTCAATTTCAGTAAATTGAACCTGAAAATTGGCCCAGTTAAACAATCAGCTGCTTGGCAGTTAAACAATCAGCTGCTTGGCAGTTAAGCAATCAGCTGCTTGGCAGTTAAACAATCAGCTGCTTGGCAGTTAAACAATCAGCTGCTTGGCAGTTAAACAATCAGCTGCTTGGCAGTTAAACAATCAGCTGCTTGGCAGTTAAACAATCAGCTGCTTGGCAGTTAAACAATCAGCAGCTTGGCAGTTAAACAATCAGCTGCTTGGCAGTTAAACAATCAGTTGCTTGGAAGCTAGACAATTTCAGCAGCTTGGCAGTTAAACAATGAGCTGCTTGGGAGCTTCAAATGCCAACATCTCAAGGTAGAGGATGCAATGCCCACCTGAGAGGCGTGCCCTCACTCGGCCAGCCCCAGCAGGTCGGCGTACTGGGGCCTGAGAGCAGCCCAGGAGAAGGGCTGGAGGTCCACCGACGGCTTCTGCACGCTGCGGAGGTGCTGCGGAGAGCGGCACAAGCCCGCCAGCGCCTTGAACAGCTGCTGCTGAGTGTTGTACAGGCACTCCTGGTGGGGTGAGAGAACGTCAGGTGCAACCACCATGAAAACTAGTACAGCGAGCAACAATTGGAAAATTATTACAAGCAGCAACTGAAAATTTTTTGCAACAATCAAGGAAACTATTAAAGCGAGCACCAATTGAAAAATTATTACAAGCAGCAACTGAAAAATTATTGCAACAATCAAGGAAACTATTAAAGCGAGCACCAATTGAAAAATTATTACAAGCACCAACTGAAAAATTATTTCAACAAGCAGGAACCGAAACATTTTAATGAATCGCATGGGGAGAGAAAGCACTCGCGTGCAATATTCTGCGGCCAAGGATTAATTTGGTAGGTAGGGGACAAAATGGACATTTCTGCCAGCTGATGGTTTAAGGAAAAGGCAAACAAGAGATGGCGCAAGAAATTAAGAATGCTATACAAATGTAAGAACGTAAATATGGCGATTATTTTAGAACTAATTCCAAGAATAAAATTTATGCTCCTGCTTTCAACATTATTTGATTTCCACCATATTCTTAATTTACCTTAATAATTGATATCATGAAATAGAAAACAGGCCTCTTCATTTCCTGCATTAAAATTGTACACGAATTTTTCCTATTTGCTAGGGGAGAATTTGGCAAGGGTTTAGAAGGGTAAGTAATAGAAGGAAACTCCGGGTAAATGTTAATGCAAGGCAAGTAACTTTTGAGATGGATGAATGAGAGTAAGCTTGATTGGAAAGGTTCTAGCAGAAATGAGTTGTTTCGAGTATTTGGGAGCGCATTTCATGAATTAGATGGAGGTGAGAACTAGCATAAGAAGATAGTAGCAAGCAAGGGGAGCTTTGAAGATAGTTGTAAAGAATAGATGCCTAAAGCATGAACGCTAAGAGGAGGCCATATGAAAGTGCTGTCTTCTATGAAGTAGCAGAATTAAACTAGCGGCATGCTGTTGAGCCATGCAGTGGAAGAAGTACGCTTGGAAGAAATAGGTAACAGTGGAAGATTGTAGGTTATTTAACTAGAGCGGGTGAACTTAGTTATCAATGGTTAGCTACTTCTCATTGGCAGAGGGAACAGGCCTTCGTATTTGGTGAGATAAATAACTTGGTAAATAAACGTACAATGTCCTTGTTGTTTCTTCGAGGATCAAATCCTGGCGAGAACACGGGTTCCGTTGCGCGTAACTCACGTGCATATATCGCAGAATGCAGGCTCATGGCATCCACATGGGAGAGCTAACTGGTCCGAGTCATCACAAATGCAATCACTCTTTTTACCCTCTCACTTCAGGGTAAAACAAAATACATTTTACCTTATGGAAAAATCAAACACTCGCTTGTTTGGGCTATCTATCCATGATGCCATCCTGTAGACTGGATACCTCAACACTTCATAATGACTCCGAAATTATATTTTTTGAACAATAATTCATTGATACTCGTATGAAGTGAACTTTATAATATTTCCCAAACAAAAAAGCAGAAGAATCTAAAAAATAAACGACACGCGTAGTGAGGGTTAATTTAAAAACAGCTTTAGGGGATGACTTGCTGCTTTACCTCAAAAAAGTCCTTTTAACTTTCAGATTTTCATATCCTGTTCCATCACAATAATCTGAAGGTTTGATTGAATGATGTGATGTAGACATTCTGCCTTCAATGGCAGACTGATCTTAATTGCTACTATTAGTAAAATTTTCATCTAAGCGCTAATATAAATATTGTGACAACCATAAGCCAAACTTCCATGCATCAAATAGTTGAAAACCAACCTTCACGGAATGCATTTTTCAGTTATGAAGTCAATTGATTAATTTTTCATAAATGTTCATCCAAATTCATCAGTTGTAATGAGAGGCCAGTAAAATTCAGTTCATTGTTTCACAGATTATATTCAGAAGAGGGCTAAACTAACAAAATTTCTGCATTCCAGCAGCCAATGGCACACGGGGAGAAAGCACCGTGTTCTATTTACCTTAGGGTGATAAATAAATTTACCTCAGGGTAATAAATAAATTTACCCTAGGGTAAATAAATTTCCATCAGGGTAATAAATAACTAAATAAACCAAGGGTAATAAGTAAGTAAATTTACCTTAGGGTAAATTTCAGGGTAGACGAGCCTGTTGGGGCAGAGCGGGAGGCAGCCAGCACCGACGGCCTCGAGCATAGCCACACCCAGGAACTCGTGGTGGGCCGTCGACACCACCACGTCTCCCGAGTGCAGGATCTGCCAGTACCTGAAGCACGGTAGAGGAAACAAGGTCGGGTCAAACCAGTCTTTTTTTCGTCGACCGCGTGGCAATGCTGATGTCATGGCAATGGACCAATAGTGGCGCTCACATTGCAACTAACACTACTGCTAGCCACAAATCTGAAACCACTACAGGCCAATGACATGTCGCAATGGTGACGTCATGGCAACGACCCAATAGCAGCAGCACTCATATTGCATTTGGCAACAATGCTAGCCCCAAATCTGGGACCACTATTGGCCTAACGAAATGGCGCAATGGTGACGTCATGAGGTTTGCTTGAAATAAAGTCATTCTATTGGTTAGCCAGACAAGAGAAGGCGTATTTTCCCCTATTGAAATGACCCTAACTTGATTCCTTGTTTTTCTTTTGCACTGAATAACAGGGTTGCCAGAGAGTTTGAAAAATTTTATACAAGGACAATTCAAGGATATTTCAAGGACAAATATTTGACATTCAAGGACATTTTTTAGGGGGTTTCAATCAAAATTCTGGATTTTTTTAAATGATAACCCCTACCATATTGCCGGATGAACAAAGATCTTAACTATTTACTTTGCTGTTCAGAATTAAAAATTTCATAAACATTTTTAAATAAAAATTTTTGTAGGGTAAATAAAAATATAACTATTCATGAATATTATATATGTGAAAATAACCATAGTAAGATCTTTGTTTGGATGGGGAACGGCACATATTTTTTCCATTGCATCTTTATTAAGCTGAACAGCATGACATAATGATATGGGGAACAATGTTGAGTCAAATGTGAAAAACGTAAATAATCATTACTGAAATATAAAATATTAGATACATAGATCCTTCAAAAAATAAAATGAAAAAAAATTCTTCTTCAGAGAGAAATAATAATAATAATAATAACTCATTTAACGACAGCTTCGGTCATAAACTATTTAGCTGTCGCTCTGGCCTTCAGGCCAAAGTTAAACCGATCAAATCAACATTTTATCATTACAGGTAATTCAATTGCAAAAACAAAGTTACTGGGACATTTAAAGTAGGTCATAAGCAGCGTTTCGTTGCGTTTCGTTGAGTTTCGTTGAGTTTCGTTGAGTTTCGTTGAGTTTCGTTGAGTTTCGTTGCGTTTCGTTGCGTTTCGTTGAGTTTCGTTGAGTTTCGTTGCGTTAACCGTTAGCTCGGGTCCTCACATTTGCCCCCTGGGAGCGCTAGTTCCCATAGATACAATAGTTGTATCCCCCTGAGGGGCGAAATAGGA
>JACJUY010004334.1:59409-73028 GCA_014220935.1 Platorchestia sp. MABIK
CATAAGGGCACAACAAGAACACAAATGAAATTTCACAAGGACGTGGCAAGAACAGAAATTGATTTCTACAAGGACATGGCAAGGACATTTCATTTTACAAGGACATTTTCATTTATACAAGGACAATTCAAGGTTTTGTCAAGGATGTGGCAACCCTGAATAAACGATAAAACACTTCAATGAGCACTATTTTCAGGTATTCAAGGACCCTTACTTTTCCCTAGTCTGCGCGTATCCCCAGTTGATGATGAAGTTACGCAGCTTCTGGAGCGCCTCATCAAAGATGGGCGGCACCTGAGAGAAGCTCTCTCCCAGCACGGACACCCTGAAGTTGAGGCCGCTCTCTGCCAGTTGGAAGAGCACCAAGAAGAACGTCTCAGGGTCTTTGTCGTGCTCCCTGCACACACAGACGACTCAGTGACGGGGTACCAGTTAACACACAGGACACGCTATCACAAAATTTTGAAAATTTTAGCTATAAATTCTTTCAAAATGCTTACCATTTTATTCACAAATGCGAACAGTTTCTCATATAAAATGCTCACAATGTCGTTTCCGAAGTGCTCTAAATATAGTTTGTGAAGTTTTTACTATTTCATTCATAAAATGTCAACAATTCCGTTTACACAGTGTTTCTAATTTATATGGGTTGCGTCGCCCACTGCTACAAAACGCATACGAGTTCAGGGGGTAGTGCCCTACCTTAGTTACCCCTCAAATCTAGTCCTTTAACTGTTCGGTAATCTTAAGATGTCCCAACGTAAATTTATCCAAAAGAATGTTCCAACTTCTCCGTCTTGTATCACTGATACACTGTGGAGGATAAGTTGTGTAAGGCCGCTATCTCGTTTGTCTCGATGGGGCATCTCGAGGGCCTTACAAGGGAAACATAATGATGAAGAGCACCCGCGTTCACCACCAGAGAGAGTGCCTCACTCACCACCTGTGCGGCCAAATGATGTGCAGCGGCTCCAGGGCATCTTTACAAGGCCGAGGTTGCTGCCTGATCTCAACAGGGAAGTACAGCACCTGCAAAAAGTTTGCTATAAGTTTAAGGTCGGAAGAAATCGAGGCATTGAAAAGTGCATCTCTGATAGCGTCCGGCAACACTTATGCAGGCATAATTCGGAATTGCAAATCTGCTTCGAGGAAGACGTATGGGGTTTAAACAAGGAATCAAAACAGATATTGTTACCTTGAAACAGGTATTGTTACCTTGAAATTTAACAACACTTTGACAGCTCGTTCACAAAGAGACAAAAAAGAATGGGACAATAGGATTGAGTGAAGTGGCTTTTTCTTAGGTAACTTCTCAAATCCTATATCATATGATACCAATCAGGCATAAACAACAGACTAAAAGTAAACAGAGAAAGGGCAACAGTCACATTCACAGTCATCAATTTTAACGCACAGGTACAAATAAGTTTGTTTTAATAAAAGAAAGTTGCCGCTTCACGAGTACGCGGTTTCATGCATTGACAGCTCTATTGCTTCAATAATAATATTACACCGTATTTGAATTTTTCATGCCAGGTTGATTGTACCGTTGGATAAGGCACTACCAAAGATACCATGAATGTTTAAAAATAAACAGATTATTGATGCCTAATAAATGTTTCTCCCTCTTTACAAACCTAAGGAATTTTGGTAAGCTCTCGGCTTACCATTTCTGAATTTGTACGTAATCGTTAACTTAGTGTTTGTCAAGACTACCTTAGAGCATCTCCACAACGCTAGAAGGTTCGACATTTTCTAGCAGCGGGTTCCAGACTTGCGCAGGTATAAGTTGGAAGAATATAGCGCTCAAGTCAAGACGTCCATCACCACCACCCACCTGACTCTTAGCACGTATAGCAGCCGCAATGGAAGCGGTGTCAGGGCGCCTGTCCTGCTGGAGGTTGAGGTGCCGCGGCACTTCCCTCATGAACGACTCGAGGTTGTACTGAGAGTTGAACACCACACGGTCAGCTACCAGCCTGCCCAACTCACTCATTACAGGCCACTCAAGCGTGAGTCCACAGCGGAAATTTTTTATAATAGACCACTCAAGCGTGAGTCTATGGGGTAATTTTTTTTATAACAGGCCACTCAAGCTTAAGCTTACCATAGAAATTATATTATAACAGTCCACTCAAGTGGAAGTCTATAATGGAATTTTTTTAACAGACCACTCAAGCGTAAGTCTGCAGTGGAAATTTCATGCCCAGATGTCACAACAAACAAGATAATGCACAAATTTTTTGATGAATTGAATTTAGAATGAGAGGAAAGTGGAGCAAATTGACCAAGGGACACAAAAATTATGTTTTGAGAATGCAGAAAACTTCGTTTGATATGCAAAACTCGCACTTGAAAACTGGAAAAGGAAGAAATCCTTCAACATAGCAGGTAACCTCTTCAAGAAACATGAAACCTTATTACTTATTCTATTTGCATTGAAATAATACCCAAAATGCGGATTCAAATAAATTCTCTCCAAATGAAACAGGGTAAACTAGAGAGCATAAGAGAATACAGAAATGAAATTGTCAAGCAACAGTGACTCATCAGATTGAGTGGAAAGCCCAAGTTGAATGTCGCTGGTCTCTAGTGAAAATGTATGAACAAATTCAAGACAATACAATACAAAGTGAGTTCTGTGCAAATTAAAGGTGAGTAGCAGAGTTCATGAGGACTCACGCAGAGAGTATTTGGTTGTAGCCGTACTGGAAGTCGCGCTCTTTGGACTCCCTGACGGGGTACACGAGTTGGTTCTCGTGGAAGTAAACGATCTTGCGCAGCGGGGCCAAGTCCGGCCGCAGCCCTACCAGCTCGCACAGGTTAAGCGTCGCGGAGCAGAACAGCACCTGGTGTGGCGACTGGTGAGTCATATCACAGCAGAAAAAGTCATAACAGGCATCGAGAGTGGAAACTGACAGGTCATAGCAATAGAAAAGTCAACCATCATCACCTCTAGTGAGGACTGAGTCATAGCAATAGAAAGGTCAATTATTATCACTTCTAGTGAGGACTGAGGGGTCACAGCAATAGAGAGGTCAACCATCATCACCTCTAGCAAGGACTGAGAGCTCCCAATCAAGTTGTAAGAAAGTGATCAAATTAACTCCAACATTCCAGCACATATTCAGTCGAGGTGAAAGTGCTGCTGTTGCGTTGGGCAGGGGACAAAAGCACAAGTTTAATCTCCTGTAACAGACGAATGAACACACCTCTCAGTAGCAGATGACACCCCACACACACGCAGTCAGTAGTAGCAGACAAAAGCACACACTGACCCTGAAGAGATGAGAAGTAGGGATGCTCTGGCTGAAGTTGAGGGCGGAGGTGCGAGCGCGCCAGTGCCACTTCTTTGCTGGCAGAGTAAACACGGCCGCTGAGTCGGGAGGCAGCAATCCTGGGGCTGCTCAAATGGCAAGCTGGTAAAATTAGATGGGTAAAAGCGATCGCTCTATGTTGACGTCTGTGAGGTCTGACAGTTTTAGAAAAGAATGATTGTTAGAGGATTTAAAAAAAAATTTCTAGCTATCAGTTACGGAAACTAAATTTCAAAAAATTTTATATCGACCTCGAAGGTATTCAAAAATAGCTACTTTCCTTTATGCAGGCGAACATATTTCTTTTAAATCATTTAAATCGATTTCATTCGTAATCAATGAAGTTTAATTCAAGAAATTAGCTGATTCGGCATCATCATACTTATAACGCATCTAGAACAATCAGTTAGTCAGAAATGTAACATAGACAAAACCTGTCAAATGTACACAACCAGGTAAATTTTTAGCATTGGTCGAATTCAGATCTGGATTTAACAAGTCGCGCATGCCGCCAGACACACGACATGAAAATGTACCACCTGACATGCATAGCTGCCAAAGACTTCTTTCTTCAATACAGAATACTACGAGCTACACACAGCCACAAAAGAAAACAAGCTGCACGCACCCGACAGTATGGTCTGTAGAAGCTGCTTGTGCGAGCCTCCACAGAAGGGCTCGATGAAAAGCAAGTGAGCATTGGGCGGACAAGCATCCAGCACCACGGAGCTGGCAGCCGCCCCCTGCTGCTCAGCAGCAGAGGACGACTGCGCAGCTGCTGGTCTGGTGCCGGCGTCCACAGCACCGTTGCAGCCACTCCCTACACCTCCTGGGTCCCCTTCTGACATATCCTCCATCTTGATGGTGACACCTGCAATGCAAGCTTCACTGTTCAAGAAAATTAAAGATACATGTAATGAAGCACATCTTTTGCTTGGCGATAACGCACGTTTATTAAAAATTTAAAAGCGAAGAATAAAATTCTAAACATTTTTGGAACGAACGTTTCGGAATAAATCCCATCATCAGCTGAAACACAATATGAAATGAATTTGATTAATTACAAATTCAAACGGTTCACGAGATAGTAATAAACTAAATAGAAATGCACAATGGAAAAGAACTAGATGTATCATTCAGAGCTGGTCTACCCTTTAAAACATGCAGCGATTCTAAAATGCGTTCGTCACTAAAATTTGACCCCTGACCTATGATTGAGAAATTATTATTTGCGATTAGTGAATTACAGTTATCGGCGTGAATATGGATTGCAGAATGGGGTGGTTGTCCTAGCCTTGATCCTGTGCGGTAACTGACTCCCCTATGCTCTGCGATCCTCTGTCCCAGGGTACGACCGGTGCAACCGATGTACCTGGATGCACACTGTGCACAACTGTATTCATAAACAACTGAGGATCGCATCGCAACAGGTAGTTTTTCCTTGAAACTGAAAAATGATCTAATACAAAAGTTGTTGACAAAATAACAAGCAATTTAATGTTGAAAAATTATGGAACAGTATGGGATTATTATGGAACTTGATACTGTAAGTAGAAGAAAGCCATCATAACCATCAAATTAATATTCTGTTTTTTGCATGGAGAAAGAAAAGAAATCATTAATAAAATTTTCACTCACAAATGTTCCACTTTCCAAGTACGCGTAGACACATTGCAGAGAATAATTTTTCTCCCAAAATACTTCTTTGTATCTAATCAATTTCCAATTTTTTCTACGTCACTACTTTGCACTCTACTATTTATTTCTTTCTTTTATATTACAGTTATTTTCAATCTTGCTTTCAAGAGAAAGGGATACTGGTAGTGCTCTCAACATAAGACTGCCAAAAAAGCAACACAACGCATTTCATTGCTGAGCTACAGCTGGAAATGCAGCGCAAACAAGATGGATAGACCAGCGCACCTTCAGCAATGCTGGCAGCAGGCTGACTCTCTTCCTTCATGTGCTGATGTTCTGAGCTGGCAGATGACCGACGGTCTCTAGAGCTTGCAGCATCAGTATTTTCAGCAGTGCGTGGCACCTCAGCACTAGCAGTATTCCTGAGCACCTCCGCTGTGCTGCTGACGCTGTACTGCCAGCCGCTCAGAGGCTGGGAGAGCCGCGTGGGGGCACCACCAGTCTCGCTGCCATTAACTTGCGCTGTGAACACAAGCTCCATGTAGCGCACACTCCCTCATTTTGTGGAAAGCTTATCCATGGTAAAAAAACGTCCAGCAAAGTCTAGGACCATGAAAAATTATTCGCTCTTTTCACTGCACGAGATATGAATTTAATAGGCACTTCATAGGAGTGGTGACGTAATGAGCCTTGTATGAAGGTCCGAGCCTGCATGCACCGCATGGACCATAAAAAAAGTATTTGTGCTAATAGCTTGACAGTGAATGAAAATCATTTAATTGTTTTCTGTATTACGTGGAGAAAAATGTTTTCCCTACAAATGTGACGTCACATTAGAATTGGTTGTATCAGTAGTGAGATAATAAAATCAAATAGTTGTGTAAATGTGAGTTGCACATGACATTTTAATGAGGTCATAAATGAAGCAAAAGTTAAAGGGACATTCTAATTTTATTGTAAAAAATATGTTATAACGAGAGCTTCCTTCAGCAAATATCTGTTTGAATTTATTACAAACTTCCTCTAAACTCTTTGTTCCTGCGTAGACGTTGATGAAAATGCGTTCCTCTTTTGTTAGTTGCGTAACGATGGGTTTAGACACTTGAAAATTTAAATGTAAATTTTCAGACGACTTGGACCTTATTTATACTCAGACCTAAAGCTTTGTAGTCAGGATATATATATCCCTAGGTATAATACAAGAAATTAAACTAAATATTTTAATCCAAAGTTATTTACATTTAAAGTTGGGTTTACTTTTTTATGTCATGTCATGTGCAACTCACATTTTTTACAATTATTTATCTCATTACTGACACTACCAATTTTAATGTGGCTTGACATTTGTAGGGAAAAATTTTTTCTCGAAGTAGTACAAAAAAACAGAAATAAATTATCTTCCTTCCATGTAACGTTTTTATCATTTAAAATTGTGTTTACTTTTTTTTAAGGTCCATACGATATAGGCTACACCACAACCATATTGAGGTGCTGAGATTCTGTTCCATTCAAGGTGTATCATTGGCTAATAATGAATACATTAATCAACTTGATAATTTAAACTAACTAATCACCAAAATAAGTGTTGTTTCAAGTAACACTTTACTTAAAACCGTTTTTTCTTCTATTCGATTTGCTGCTATGTGCTAACATCATTGTGTTCAACTCAATGTAATTTGTTTTGAAAATCGCATAATAACTCAATCACATTACTCAATAACATCAAAACCAAAACTGTTTTTAAAATTGTTGTAGAATTTCAAGCCCTTCATCATGCGGTTATTAAATAACTTTATTCACCTTGCTGGTTCAATAAAAAGTACTTTACCTCCTGTGTAAAGCTCTACCAATGTCCCATCTATTTCAAATCTAATAAAATAATTTGGTTCACTTCAGGCACCTATTCAATGTATTCATCATCTTACCATTCCTAAGTTTCTAGTCATCAAATTATCAATTTCAACAGACCATATTTTTAATCTATACAACTATTTAACATTGAAATCAAAACATAGTCAAGCATCACTGCTACATGAATACTCAACATCTCATAAGCATATTAAAAATACTCGCGCTTTTACAGCCAGCAGAAAATGCGTCCCACACAAGCAACGCAAGCGCAGAACACGCATCTCTGGAGGGCACAAACCGAGAGTGGCAGCCATGGCGATGTTACTCAGTGGATGATGTGGAACAGCAGCAGCAACCCGAATGGGAATTGTAGCAGCGTGGGGATGTAGGGTGGCGTGAGGATGCACTGCAGCCGCATGAGGAAGTGTAACAGGATGGGTCAGAGTCACAGGATGGGGAAGTGTAGCAGGATGAGGCACAGCTGAAGCCCCACGGGGCAGCGTCGCAGCAGCAGCGCTCAGGAAGGAGTGGAGGGTGGCCTGGGCGTCGGCACTGGCGCCTGTCATTAGGCTCTTGAGCTTGTTGATGTCTGCCTTGCTGATGGCCTTCTTCACGTCTATTGAGCGGCCCTTTATGGCGTGGTGCCGAATGACTGCAAAATGCTAGGGAGTTTACATCAATGAAGGGGTACTTGAAAGGTATACTACACAATGCCAATAACACTGCAAAAACTATGACTTGTACCATGAAAAGAGTGACTCTTGTTCACTTAGTGTTTAAACTGCCACCATAAGAACTGTAATTCTACCAAACTCACACAAAAATAAGAACGAATGATAACCTGCGGGTAGGAAGTTTTCTACGTGTAAGATCACGCAACAAACAAAAGAGAGACAGGTGAAAAAAAAAGGAAGACACCAAATGATTTAATTAGCAATTATTTTCAATGAGATCTACAACAAATTTGAACAAGCTTCAATACTAACACTCCCATGGATAATTTATTTGACTTTTCTTGAACTCCTCAGAAGTAAAGAATCAACAAATTTGCTGTAACGCATCACAATAGGACATTCTTTCCGTTTTGGTAAATAAAATAATTTCACTAGAGATTGATATTCTCAAAAAAAAATTCTACCATAAGAGCCAGAAATGATTATCAACTCACGTAAAACTTTATCAACAGCATCGTAGTCATTGAAATCAATGAAGGCGAAGCCTCGGTGTCGCCCACTTGTCTTATCGTACATGATGTTCACACCAGTAATACGTCCGAAGTTCTCAAAGTATTGCTGCAGGTCGACTTCTTTAGCCTCCTACAAAAAGTCATAGAAAATGTAAGTGCAGTGCTCTATAAGTGCTACACCCACTTCAATCAGCTTCTTCAAAACTATGAACAAGCACTAAGTTTTAAATTGCTGTAGAACCCACAAGTTAAAACATAATTTAATACAGTAACTCAGGGGAGAAAAAAGATGAGTGAAAAAATAGAGTGCTTTTAATTTGGATGTAAAATATAAGAATGCAGAGGACCATAGATAGAACTAAATGAAGGGAACAAAGGCACTAGTAGTATATTTGTTTGTTTTGTCAGGGTATAGAGAAAGAAAGGACAACAAGATCTTAGATCTGCAATGAGCCAAAGCCAAAAGGTTAAACATGAAAGCAGTCTCAGCTGTTTGTATCAATAGCTTCTAAAACTGTCTTGAGTGCTTTAACATTAGTTCATATATCATAATAAATTGATAAGCATACACCAAATTATAACTAGAATAAAATTTAGCAAATGATAAATCCAACAAATGCAAACTACAGTCTTGACTAAACGAGTTTTTTTTTTAAGGCAGAACCTCGGTCAGTAGACTTGTATCTACCATCCCTCATCACCAGGTTTGCTATTTAATTTGTCCATGACAAATAATGCAAAAGCAAGAATTTACATTCCAAGAATAAATTGGGAACATTGGCTATACCTGAGGCATCAAGCAAATAAATGCAAAAGTGCATTATTGTTAAAATTGTATTAATTTAAGACTCCTAATCCCCATCAACGGCAATCTGAAGAAAGTGAAGAGAAGGAACAATTCAGTTGGGACTGTGGAAAACGGGGAATCTATGTACAAGAAGTGTTCCCCAGCAGGATCCCCTGCACATAGAAACAAAGAGGAAAAAACACAGAAGAAAAAAAAGCCTAGAGAAACAATGTGGGTAGGAAAGATAGAACAAAAGTCCTACCTGTAGTTGAGGAAGCCTAACAACAACCCCCTGGATGGACCACTTCCAACAGCATACAATTAACAAACCTAATTTATTGCCTATTTGCATTTCCTATGCCCATTGAGGGATGCAAAAAATATAGAAGCCCAATTAACATACAGCGTCAAGCAGAAAACATAAATTCTTGAATAGAATTAAGGCTCCTTTTGATCTAGTTACATTATGAATCCAGTACATTTCTTAACATGAACCATTTATAAATTCTGATAAGGTATTATTAAGATCAAAAGTTTCTAATGAAACTTAAAAAAATAACCGAAGCTACAATTGTCACCATAGAACAATTTAGAAAATAATCAAACTTGAAAGCTTCCCACACTACAAACCTGAGGAAGTCCTCCTATGAAGAGTCTGTTATTAGTGCTGTCAGAGAAGGGGTTTTGTGGCGTGAAGGAAGCAGTCTCCATGCGAGGCATGGCTCTCTTGGTCTCGACTACCCGGCCATCAACCTTGTGGGGCCGTGCTCGCTGCACTGCATCTACATGGTCAGGGCTTGTGAATGTGACAAAACCAAATCCGCGAGACCTGTAACATGTTCAACATAATGAAGTAAAAATCATTTTATCAAGATTTCACAATTATGGTGAGAAAGTAGGATTTGACAATTTATTTCTACATGGAACATATCAGCTAAATTACATCTTAGCTACTACAATGGACAGGTAAAGATATAACTACTGGTCAACTCAAATAAGTTCAGAGTCTTCTAGAGTATCTACTTGAGAGGGTATGGTTTAAATAATTCTGATGTGTATCTGCATTTCTCATTCAATTCCTTTGTGTTTTCATTTGCATTAGTTACGCCTATTCTTTTTGTTTACTTTAGAAAGTGCCACCAGAGGGCTCTGTATGACCCGAACGGATTTCAAGCTTTATTTATATAATTTCTTTTTTTCATATCATTTAGTTTTATTGCTCTTTCAGTTTTAGCTATCTCTTTTGCTTATTTAGTATTGCCAGGATTAAGTGTAATATTGCAGTGGCCAAACCTGGAAACCAGGGGAGACTAACATTTGACCAATTACCCCTAACACCATGGAAACCTTTTTCTACTTATAGAATTGCATCTAATCCACAATACTTATATTGAAATAATGAATATAAATTAATTTAACAGTGAAAATAGAAAATTAGAAAATATATATGCATAAACTGCATTTTCATGACCAAATTTAGAATTAATAACATTTAAGAACAATGGGTCCCTCATTTTGAATCATAAATAAAATATCATAAAATACAGCTTTTTTACGTGCTTAATTCATAAATAACTACATAAAAAACATATTCACAATTTTTTTGTCAATGCTTTGTTACAGTTTTTCTGAGATGCTAAAAGACATCAAGTTCTAAGCCTTAATTCCAAGTAAATGAAAACTGCATTGAGATTGAGTTTTGTCACATTATAAGAGCATGGATTTTCTTCCATTCCTAGTTAAGTAATTGTAATGGCCTGTTGTGGATTGTTAACATTGGTTTTCCATTCATTTTTGTGAATAGAAGCAGGATATAACTAGTTAAGATTTAAAGTGATGATTTGATCAATGAAAGTGGCTTCTCCCTGATTTAAAAAAAAAATATTTCTACATGAACAGGAATGATTTTCCTAAAGTAAAACATTGCTGCAATAATTCACCACAAAAAAATGAGAAATATATTTCACATAACAAAACATGACAGAAGTCTTCAAGCAGTCGCTACATCCAATATATTAGATACAGAATACTGTAGGAATACATTAGAAGAAAAAAACATAATGTCCTCAATGCATATCCTTCAGTATTTTCCTTGCAGTATCAGAAAATAAAAAAATTAAAGCACATAAAATACAAATAGTTTTTATGAGTATCTAGTCCATAGAATGGTTTTAGGCTGATTTTTTAGCATTAAGGAATTCAATAAACTCTTAAAGATTGTGCACTACCTACTAGGTAAATGATGGCACATTTACACTTAAAATTAGATTCAAAACAACCAAAAAAATTTCGAAAACTTCTAAAAAGCTAAGTTTTTTATTTTTAAGATCACAGAGCACAATTGAAGAACTGTCTAATTACTTCAGTAGGATGAGATTCATAATATGAATTTTAATTGCAGTCATTTTCTTTAATATAAATTGCTACAATTTAAGTTTAGCTTTAGCAAAATATTTGGAACCACAGGCATAAGAACTATTAGTTCAAAGTTGAACTTGAAAATAATTACGTCCAGTAACAGCAATGATAGGACTTCATCTATCTAAAAGACACCATGAAATAGAAACAAAAATTTGAGTTCTATTTTACAATAATCTACAGCAAATACATGCTTCAAGCATATAACATGAAATTGATAACATTAGAATCTTTCTCCCCAAGAACTAAAAATGTCTCTCTATCATCTAAGCAGTATAACGTAAAAGAAATAACATAAAAAGTAAATTAAAGCATAAATGTAATGATGTCATATTGAAGACAATTTAGGATAAATAATTTAAGCATAAAAATTAGAAGATATGAATAAACCTTAAAGCTAAATATACATACCTATTGTGTGAGTGGTCTTTCATCACAACTGCATCAACCACATCACCATAGTTTGAAAAATAATTTTTGAGAGCTTCATCTGTGCTGCCATAATCAAGGCCCCCAATAAATATTTTACGCAAATGAACAGCTGTCCACATTTTAACTTGGTAGATACAATTAACAGTCATTAGTACATAGAAGATTAAAAAAATAAAAACATAAAAAAGGTCATTGCAGTCTAAACCTTATTAATATAGTTTACATTATTTTATTAAAGAAAAGTTGAAGGAAAATGCTTAATAAAAAGTTTGAAAAGTATTTTTTACACATAAAAAATGGTTGGTACATTTTAATATTTTATACAACTATACTGTAGAAAATTGCATATCAAAGATGGACATCTATTTAAGATTAATAGTATAGCTAGTAATGACCAAAAGTTCAATGAACAACACCTCTGGAACAATACCAGTTGGTACATCCTAGGGAATACTAAACCACAATTCAGCACAGTCCAGAGTCAGGCAAATCAACAAAAATATTGATATTTTGCTAACTAAATCATAATGTAACTTAAAGGATACATATATCAAAAATGCAGAAATTTACCTTTTTTTATCCTGTGAATAACCAACACATAGACAATTTCTAATATCCTCAAAATTTGTCATTGCAAGTCATTTTTGTACATGTTCAAATCAAATTAATAGCCAAATGACTTTCAATAGATTACAGTCTTTGTGCTTACATGAAGCTAAAATAACATAGTCTTGCTATCATAAGTTAAGAGTCATGAAGTCCTCCACCCTTTCAGTTATTATCAAATTTTTGCAAGATATTTTTAAAAGATTGTAAATTGCAGCCCCTGCAAAATCATCTCTTTTAGGTAAATCATTAAGAGTAAAGGACAAATTTATATCATGCATTTACTGATAGGTATCTTGCTTTGTTGGACCATGAAAGCAAGGGATGACAGCAGTCCGGGCCTTGGTTTTGGTTATCAACTTTTAACACATGTACAAACAGCAATCAAATGGCTTTCTAGCGTTTTTTACCTCTAAATCAAATGCATCTTGAGAAGTAAGACCGGAGTAATCTCGAAATACTTAATGCAATATTTTCTTCTATTCACAGAATCCAGAGTGTAACCTCAGGTTGAAGATACTTTGCCGCATCAGCAATAAAATCTCTAGAAAAGCCATCTCATCTTAAATGAAATTTCAAGCCTTTCAAATGATCAAAAATTTTTTAAGTGACAGCTTAAGTTCAAGGCCTGTTTAACAACATATGCACTTAAAAATTCTTAATAATAATGCACTTGAAATTGAGGGCCAACAGTGTCGGGGCCTTTGTAACGGCCAAATGAATTGTCAATTCATGAACTTGAACTTGGAATTGAGGGCCGAAAGTGTCGGGGCCTTTGTAACGACCTACAATTCCCTCCTCAATACTCACACAAAAGAAGAGTTCAGCACCTGTGTACCAGACTTGTCCACTAAACTACTCAGGATCCACCAATCCTTGTCACAAAATCCCATTAGACGGCATCACTGGGATAACCAATACGTCAAGACACCATCTCCGTGCATGGTGGGTCATAACAGCCTACTCTACATGACTGGCTCATTCCAGTCACTGTCTTTTACTCCAGGCACGTACAAGGAAAACTTTCATAGCTTTCATGATACTCAAATTACACTCATGATCTAATCCAACAATACAGCGCATACCACAATCATCTTCAGCACATCTGGCATACCACTCTTTCTCTCCATACTGCTCAAACACTACATTCATGAAACTTACTCTATCTTGTTCATACTTACTACATTCCAGCACAAAATGCTCAATTGTTTCTTTCATTCCCCTATCACACTGCCGACATAATCTATTATTATTCTCATTCCACCTCCAGGTACGCCTATTCACGCTCAATGACTTACACCTCACAGCAAACAAGAGAACTTGAACTTGAACTTGAAATTGAGGGCCGACAGTGTCGGGGCCTTTGTAACGGCCTGCAATTCCC
>JACJUY010004335.1:12155-34661 GCA_014220935.1 Platorchestia sp. MABIK
ATATCACGACAATTGCAAACTAAATTGAACATCTCAGCGGACGATCCATATTTCACAACGAAATGCTGACGGAAAAGGATCACGACAGAGGATTTTCTGCTCATAACTAACATTTTCTACGAAGAAGTCTTTGTTTCACATTCAATAGCACCATGCCCATAGCACCATGCTTAAGCCCATGCTTAAGCTCATAGCACACCATGCTCATGTTGAAAAACTCTTCTTTTCACTGCGTACACTCCTTGAGCAACGACGATAATGATCTATATTTGAGCTGATCCAGTAAAGAAATTGACAATGGAAATGTACTCATGAACAAACTTCTTCCCTTGCTGCGATTTTCTGCTACCGCCTCCAACTTTCAAACCGGGCCTGATTTCAACTTCTACTGCGATACAATTGGATGTTGAATGAATTATGCTTTGTCGCCGCTAGATTTAATCATTTATAATATTTTGCACCACATGTTACCTTTGTGGTGTCACTCCGGCTCTCCAAACGTTAGCTTCCTCTCTAATTTCAGTTTGCAGAAGTTTCTATCTTCGTCTGTTCCTCATTATCAGAATAGCCGAATACCTCATTCTGTAATCTTCCTTCGGCTCTTTTTCGACAGAATTTTACAATAGCGCTCACTTGCTCTTCTGTTTCGTTTAACAACCCTTGAAGGTACCTTGTCTTGGTTTGCCGTCATATCTACAGTTAGCGACGAAATTATTCGAACAACCCTCGTTTTTAAGAACTTTCCAGAATTGCTCAAAAACCATTGTTGTCAAAGGCATAAGATTTTCACAGGGTGTGTAACACAT
Source organism: Platorchestia sp. MABIK (assembly GCA_014220935.1). Lineage (NCBI taxonomy): Eukaryota > Metazoa > Arthropoda > Malacostraca > Amphipoda > Talitridae > Platorchestia > Platorchestia sp. MABIK. The sequence goes on from JACJUY010004335.1 coordinate 12,962, forward strand.
ATTAGTGACAATAATACGAAATTTCCAGAACAAAATTTCATTTTTGAATGATTTAAAAAGCTGAACTTCAGAAACACGATTTGACAAATTATTCATACTGTGAGTAGTATTACACTCTATTGAGATGAATCTACCATTTGAGTACTTTTTAATAATCAATAGCTTGACCTTTCATCTTCATAACATTTAAAGCCTTTTACTAGTTTTTGACAAGCTTTTCTGTAGTTTCATATGAAATATTGTTCCATTCTTCAATGGCGATGCGTTTCAATTCCTGAAGATTCTTTGGAGCTCTCTTGTTGATGTTGACTTTTAATTCCTGCCACAAATTTTCAATGGGATTGAGATCAGGACTCATCGAAAGCCATGGCAGCACATTTATCTTATTTCTTCGAAGCCAGCTAGTTGTAGACTTGGCCGTGTGGTTTGGGTGATTGTCTTGTTGAAATACTCGCCGCCTTCCAAGTCCCAAACTATTAGCTGATACCTACAGGTTTTCGTTTAAAATAGAAAACAGTCATCAGAGTTCATCTTCCCTTCAATTGCGACCAATTTTCCAGAACCCGATGCAGCAAAACAACCCTAAAATATCAGAGATCCACCTCCGTGTTTAACTGTTGGCACAGTGTTCTTCGGCAGGAAAGCTTCACCATTCTCACGCCAAACCTTCTTCACGTCATTGTGCCCAAAAAGCTCAATTTTGGTTTAGTCACTCCACAATACTCTCTCCCAAAAGCCTCTGTCCTTATCCAAGTGTGACTTTAAAAGTTCAAGCAAGCAGCAACATGACATCGTTTGTGGAGTGGAGTCCTTCGAGGTCGGCGTCATGCGTGTAGGCCTTCCTTGTTCAGACAGCGCTGGATTGTGCGATTGCTCACGCTAGTTCCCTGAGCGTTCAATCTCTCGGCAGCGTCGTCTAGCTTCACTCGTGGATTAGCGTTGGTCTCACGACACAATTTTCGAGAAGTTCTCACCGAGAGTTTTTGTTTGCAATTACGCCCAGGCAACGTTTCTAAAGTACCAAACTTAGCAAACTTTTTAAAAACAGATTGTACTGTAGATCTTGAGATGCTCAAACGCTTAGATATGTCGCCAGAACTATTTTCAGCTTTATGGCAGCCAATAATCTGTCTGAGGTCCACACCGAGTTCCTTAGTTTTTACCATCATGGCGCTAGTGTACGAATGACAAAGCTCACTCCTCTATCTCCTCATTAGCTCTGGCACAATTTTTCAGAATGATCTCACATCTAGAATGTTCAAAAACATTTTAGACACAAATTTTTTTCAATAAAACAGGTGTAGCGGAAAATAATTTTCAATGGAATGTAATGTTCTCAATTGTTTGAATAATTTTGTCTTTTCGTGTTTCTGCAGTTCAGCTTGTTAAATCTTTTAAAAATACTGTTTTGTTTTAGAAACTTCGTATTATTGTCACTAATATGTGATTCACACCCAGTGAAAATCTGATGCCTGTGGCATTAATAGTTTTTGAATAATTCTAGAAAGTTTTGAAAGACGAGGGGTGCACAAATAATTTCGTCGCTAATTGTAATTAATTCTGTCTTGAAGCGCTTTGTTTATTTTCCCTATCATGTGATCGTCTGTCTTCTACTTGGTCTAGGGATAGGTTCTGTCGTTCTTATGTGAGTTTTATTCTTTTTTCTTTAGAAATTTTAGTTATTGTGCCTTATTTTCACTACAGTATAGCATGAGGAAGGTAGCAAAACGCAAGACATTACCTGGTACTGATAATTCCCTAAACTTATATTAATTAAACTTTTGATATAGACTACCATTAGCCATAATATCGGATGTTTAGCCATACATAGAATTGATCCGAATTCTGAATACCGCTGAGTACAACGATATTCTGTCACAATTTAACAAATAATTTGTAATGATGTGGTCGCTCATGTAAAGTGCGAATTTTTGTGTTTTGACCACTAGTTCAGGAGATATTAAGCTAATTCCTCTATTTAACTGCATATGGGAACGCGTAACAGAGACAGTATATAAAACTAAGAGAAGAGTTAAAAATACAAGGGAAATAATATTCAATAGAGTGTAGATCATTTTCTTCCCTATTATTCAACGAGGCAGCGACGGAGATTCGAAAATGTCGAGCAGATTAATAACAGAACAATACTAAATAATCTCTAGGAGGTTGATATTTTATTTCATGGAATCAGAGTTAAGCTGATATCGATGGTGACGTGCAAAATCGAAGCAAAGGTAAACTTGGCAAAATTTCAGATAATGAAAAGCGTGTGGTATCTGATTGATATTTTGTTTCGTGAGAGATTATATTCTGCACAAAGGCAGCAGTTGTAATTAATTTGTAAAGTGGACGACGATGAAGGCGTAATAAATGCATTTCACGCACGTTCCACACCTGAGAACTAGCAACACATGAGGTTCCATCAGAGGAAGAACACTCTCGATTGGCACAGAATTTTCATCTACATACATTCTTGTGAACTTTTTTGACAATTTATTTCCTTCTTCATGAACATCTAAGTTGATCAGGATTATTATGCACATCATTTTATGCAGCACTACGAGGCGAAAACCACAATCACGCTAAGTTCTACAGTTACGTGGTCTCCAATAATGATAATCCAGCATTCATTTTCAATTTTTCCATCATAGCTACCTAGTCTGAAAACCCTTTCACGCTCGTAAACTTCAAATTTAACCCACTTTTTATTCCATTTAATTTTACCTCACTTAGATTTATTTACTTTTGACTAGAAATCATCTATTTTTCCCCTATCATAATTGAGCTTGAAACCAAATTGTTGATTTTTGCGTTAATAAAAACAATTTTACAATAAATCGGCAATGCTCTTAAAGTGATAGGTCGCCGAGAAATCGTTGACTTTCTCATCAGCATTTTACAGTTTTGCAAGAAATAGTTTTTTGCCCTTAGATTTTGTGCAGATTTAATGAGAAATAATTTGTTTTCTCAAAATAAAAAAATATGAAAGGAAATGGTCGATCTTCCCATCAAATTAATACAAATTTTCGAGTAACCGGTGATTTCCCATTAAAATGTCACAGTATAACGCGAAATCTGTGAGGTCTTCCTCACTATAACATAATTGTCAAAAAATCATATATTTTCTTTTATCATACCATAGTTTGAAGCAATCCATGCTTCCTTCACAATGACACACGTAGACCAGAAATCGCCAATGCTCTCATTACCATAACTTGGTTTGACAAGGAATCGTCGATTTCCCCGTCAGCAAGCTTGAGCTCCGCATGCCCTCACCGCCCATAACGCGAACAGGCGCGCAAGAGAAGCATAATTCAGTGCCCTGGCATTGCAACCAGCTGATGCAGACGGGGCCTGACACGTGAATGACGCTTGCAAGCTTATTACGCAGGCCGCATCTAGCGCCGCTCGCAGCCCTACCCCAGTCCTCTCCTTTGCTTAGTTGCCCGTCCTTGTCATTCGCGGGTGTGTCTGTAACTTGTATGATCCACTTATTTTAATCACTTACGATGTATTTATCCATTGATTCAGCAGCTCTTAACTGATTTACGACGAGAAGTGGGAAGAGATAATATGAGTTTGAATTGAGCATAAGTGTTGGTCCCAAAAATATGAAATAGCAGAGTGTTGTACTTTAATGTACAATTCGTCTTTAAAATGTGCAATATTTCAGTAAATTTACCATTTAAAATGCCAATCGATTCATCGAAGCAAGTGGCGCGCTGTTAGTGCTATTAAACTCCATCTTTCCATTCGACAGTGAAATCAAGGTACACGCAAATTACATATAAAACTACAATGATTGTGTCTTATTTTAAATGAATCAACATTCAAATCAGATTATTTTTACGTTTTCATTCAAGGTTCGAGAAAATTTTTCACAAGAGAAAATTGTGACATTCTGTTACGCCTGTACACATGAGCAGTCCAGCTCAGCAGTGCCTTCGCGTGTCTGGTTTGAATGTCTTCTGTTCGACTGACTTGTTCGAAAATGTTCTTACGCGTTGTTTAGCGCACGTTTAGTGTTGTTTTGGCCATAATTTTAGGGCCTCAAAGAGAAAGCTGTTTAAGAGAAGCGTGTTGCTGGAAAAATAAAGAAAGAAAGTAGTATATTTCTCCTTCTTTCTCATCCACCATCCGCATCTTTCAATAACAACCGATCAGTTAACAATAAGAAGTACAGTCCGATTTTTTAACCCTTCTGATTGTAATTGGAAACACTTTAACTTTGTTTTCTATTTTGAAAATGCATGGGCTTAAAAAATACTGCGCAATCAAACTTGAGTGATTCCATAACTAGCTTTCTAATTTTCTGCATTGAAATTCAATTGAACAAGTTCGTTTCAAGTTCGTTTCAATTCACATAATTAGAAAGCTAGTTATTGAATGGCTCAAGTATGATTGCGCAGTATTTTTTAAGCCCATGCATTTTCAAAAATAGAAAACAAAGTTAAAGTATTTCCAATTACAATCGGAAGGGTTAAAAAATCGGACTGTACTTTTTATTGTCAACTGATCGGTTGTTATTGAAAGATGCGGATGGTGGATGAGAAAGAAGGAGAAATATACTACTTTCTATCTTTATTTTTCCAGCAACACGCTTCTCTTAAACAGCTTTCTCTTTGAGGCCCCAAAATTATGGCCAAAACAACACTAAACGTGCGCAAAACAACGCGAAAGAACGTTTTCGAACAAGTCAGTCGAACAGAAGACATTCAAACCAAACACGCGAAGGCGCTTCTGAGCTGGACTGCTTATGTGTACAGGCGTCAGCGCGTGTTCCTGCTCCGAAGCCTCATTCATTAACGGAGGCAAAAATTATTCGCAAAACTTGCTCGTTAACTGATTTGTACGTGGTGCTCGTTATCCGAGGTTCCACTGGAGTTGGTTCTCAAACGCTACGATGGAAGGCGAAGAAGGAAATTGAAAAAGAATTTGAAGAGTTTATATTGCAAAAATTCGTTCGAATAACATTGCTATCGTTCAAAATTAAAAAAGAAGATTTTACGTTGCAATAACTATTCGTTTGAATTGTTGAGAATGAAGTCTGCGTTAAATTACACTAGCATATGAACAAAATTTGGTGTCAAAATAATACATTTCTAGAGCTGAAATTAGACTTCCGTTAAAATTATACGTTCATCAAAATTAAAACAGTTCATACTGTAGCACTGTATTCGATAAAATTGAGATTGAACTTTAGGCAAATGCCATGCAAACGCATCAGTTCAAATACAAATTTGCGTTGAAATAACACGTTCACACTCATTGATATAACAATATATGTTAAATTAATTCATTCGCTTGAATTCAAATGAGATTTAATCTTGAAATATTACCTTTCTACCCTACTGTAGCAGTCGCCTCACATCTGACAGTTCCTAAAGGGGACGCAGCGGAGAAAACTTCAATACTGTTCCTGTTCATCGAGAATAACTGCTACGCTGTTTTTCTAGCCCGGGATATTTTAGATGAGCGGACATGCCACACCATAATCAGATGGGGAAAAGTACGAGTTTGCGGAACTGAATTGTGTGCGAGAACGTAATCCGCTAGCTCTTTGAACGCTTCACCGGATTGAGTTCAGCTAAATAAACAATTTCATGCTGCTGTTAAATGCTCTACCAAATCAAGCTTGTAGTTCGTACCAAACATGAACTACAACATTATTTCCAAATTATTTTTATTCTTTTACATAAGGAATGATACCCAATATGAAAACTTTAACCCTATGCGGAACCTGAGTGCTGCGATACGGGCTTTAATTCCTCCCTAATTTGCTTCAAAATTTCTCCTCTCATGACGTATAACAGCCCTGGTTTGCTGTGAATAGTTTTTGTACATGCAATGTAAATAATATGAGACATGATAGTTGTGATGCCACAATATAATGTGATACATTCGTTGTGATGTCGCAGGATAGTTGTGATGCCACAGAATAATACTAATGCAACATTATGATGTTAGGGAGGAGGCGTGGATACCTTATTTCTCAAGAGCATTCTATCATTACCATCAATTAAGGCGCTGGGCTTCAGAAAAAATGTTCTCTCGTTCTATTTCCTGGAAACAATGAGTTGTGTGATCTATCTATCAATGGAAATGCAAATTTGATAAAATGCAGCTATTTCTTCAAGTATTTTCTGCTTGACAACTGATGAAAACTCGTTTGTGCTCCGGTAACCATCTTTGTTTCTTCCTCTCTTGGAGGTGAGTACAACTGGAAAAATCTTGATTTACTGTTAATTATTTCCAAATTTTTAAGCGGAACACAAATTGCATGCTTAAAATTTAAGCTAATCTCAAAACTAATCACAAAATCGAACGTGATCATAAAGTTTTGCCATCACCAAATACCAAAACACAGAACAAAGAATGACACACGCAGAAATATTGCTCTTACAGCAAGCTATGACTGCAATACCTAAGACGAACAATCCCTTACAGTCCTTCAAGTTGTGAGTTCAAAACGTCTGATGTTGCAGCTGCGCATTGCAATTGCAATTTTAAAACAACTTTAGACGTCACAACTGTACAACTTGAGGTTAAGAGTTTTCAAGTCGACTCGGTTACGACTCCGTTAAGCTATATCAAGATTGGGCTTCATTCGAATATTATTTGAATCCAAAAAGCATTCAGTGGCAGACAACCTTACAGTGCATTTAATGTTCAAACTTCATTTGTTAAAAGACTAAGCTTAATCTCGCGCGTATTGCATCCAAATCAACTTGAAAAAAAAACTGCTCTGCTAGCTATGCAACCACAATGGCTGGAATAATGTGGAAATTAGGCTCTAGTGCCGTAAAAGCTTTATTGAACAAGTGCAGGTACCCTTTATCGCGGGCAAAAGCTTCAAATAGTTTTTTGGCCTCGGAAGTTCTTCATGATAAACTCAAGTCGCTCAGCGAGAGCGAGGGAGCGGAACCCAGGCCAAGTTTTAATGATGTTCCCACATCAAGGTCGAAGACCACCTCTCAAAACCCATCCAGTGGAACAGACACGGCAATACATGCCACATTAATGGCCTGAGTTGCGCATGAAGCGTCGGCATCAAGCTTTCTCAATTGCCCTTTTCGCGGCTGCCTCAGCGAGGGTCATTTCCTGGGCCCAAATGCGGGCTGCCTGCATTTGAGCGAGTGTATCAGGCAATTTCCCGCCGTCAGTCACTCGCTCGCTCAGAGTTGCTGCTCCCCAGACACTTTGCCGAGAGCAAGTCACTCCCACGTCACATGAGCGACCCTAGTCAGTCATATTTAGTCACGAGTTGTCGGACATGGATTGCACGTTCTGGCGTCTCATCTTACCTGCATTTTCAATCAGCAAATTTAGCTCAAGTGGTGAGTGAAGACGATCTTACCGATGTTCGTTGGATCTTGTTGTTATTGCAACAGCAATTTGTCAGACTTCGAAAACACGATTCATAGAACCATCACTTCTGATATCTTAATGAATTGAGAAGGTGGTAGTCGAAGTGATATACTGTAAACTGGAGTTGACCATCTTAACGGGGTGCGCAGATTGTTAACAGATTTGATGGTAGACAGTAACAATTAGTTGGGGTCTGTAGGTACTGGAGTTGGGTGGACCACTAGGTTGTCTTAAATTATTGTTGTTGTCGTTGTCTACGTTACTTTAAAAGATACCAAAGCCGTTGCCCTACTCGCATAACCGACAAGAAGCACTGGACTGGCAATTCAATGGGACAGTTTGCGCAGAAACAACTTTGAACGTATTGACGGCCGCAGGGAAAAACCCTTGACCAATTTTTGGTATCAAACCTTTCATGAGAACAAGTTGACGTGCTTTTCAGATGCATATAGTAATCAAGCTAGCCATCTAAAGATAATATTATAAGGCTCCGTGGTACAAATCTAAAATCTATAAATGATGCGTATGCAAAACATATGTCTCAACTGACGCTAAAAAAATCATATCATCAATAAAATAATTGGAGTCCCTAAAAACTGTTCTAAGTGAAATTTAAAGAGATTGATTTTGACAGACTTGATAAATAAACCTTGAACTTATTTGGAGCCATTTCCTCTACAATCAAAAGTTTAAGCTACATTTCAAACTGGGTAAAGATAGGATTTAATTGAAAATTTTAGATCTTTCAATAAGTGAATTGATAAACAAAATAATGTGCAAATCTATTTACGTTCGATCTTTGAAAAAGCATCTTTGTCCTCGATATTTTCGTCATTCAGTTAGTGTTTAAAAAAAGGCTTTGGGACAATTCTCATGTAATTTTTTGAATATGATTATACGACTTATGTTAGATCATGTACTGTATTTCTCACAGATATTCAACTAAATTTCACGACCAAGTTCATAAGTTTGTCACCATCGACAACATGACGCAACAAAACTTGTGTTGCCACATCGCCACGGAGTTCTTTAAATCGCCTTGTTTCAAGACCAGGACCAAGTTTGATCGGTTTCCAATGCCTTCCGATGCCTTTCACCAATGCAGAGCTGCCTGAAACTCCACTGCAATTCAATAGTTTCCACCACTGTAGCCTCTCTATTTCGGTCTTTCTCTCTCACCCTCCAATATGCAAATGCCGGGAGCGGATGCATGACTGCACTGAGTTTTAAACTCGAGGGAAGTCAGTAATGATGTCAGCTCCCACTGTCGATCTTTCGCTCAGTATTTCAGGCTGAGCGCCAATGCACTCGTCATCCGAAATGAAGAAGCATTTACCTTCGAAGATTCTTAAATAGGAATAACTGTGCAGCAGAAATCCGTCAATGAATGGACTGTGCCTTTGGAGACCAAGTACTGCACATGAGAAAACGGTTGTGTACTGGAAGGCTTTTTCTGGATGCGTTTGTCTTACATTTAGGTACTGAAGAATATTACAAGAGGTCATTTGGGGATGAAGAGTATCATTTAAGTATCATTGTATTTTGCAAGATTATCAAAATAAACAAGCTAAAAAAATTGTTATAGGGAGTTGACGCGTATGAGGACCATTTTTTTAAGTGATCAAAACCTCATTTATCTTTGCTAAGCTTGAAACAATTCCTATGCACCTGCAGTAAGCCGATTCAACAGTGCAGCATTTGCTTTATCGATGAGCGTTCTCTAGGCAGTACAAAAATGGGGGAATCATTGAGGTGAGCAGAAGAAGTATGAGTGAAGCACAGAACCGTGAAACATGTGCACCGCTCCATTTCTAGTCTCAATATGCTAACGCTCATTCATAATATACTCATACGCTCATGCTGATTAATCTCCATATGCTCAAGCTCATTAATATGCGCATGCTCATAAATGAACGCAGAAAATTCTCTTTAAAATGATACATATTTCGTTGCTCCGTGGCTTGCTTGCTGGTTTGTTTGCTTGATTGCTAGGTCTATCGTTTTCTTCTCTTCCATCCGTGTACCATGGTCATGTGAACACTTTAAAATTATTCTAAATTTCTGCTATTGCGAGCGGTAATTTATTTTACATTCGAAAAAAGATTCCGACTTTATTCTATTACCAAAAAAAGGACTCGAAAGAAGAAAGGAGACACATTTGAACTTTGATTTGGAAACGCCATCATCCCGTCATTTTGACGGATGGGATGGCTACAAAATTTAACAGAAATGGAGGCACATGCAAATTTATCGGATATTTTCTCATAAAATATACTTGTAACAGTTATCCGTAAATCAAATTTCCAGAGCAGGCAGTCTTCAAACTGCTCAATTCCCAGAGGGATTATTTCGCGCTAAATCTCCCCTCGGTAAGTCGATGCAGTTTTAGGTGTTGGAGAGGAGCGAGAGAAGTTCGGCACGCATATATTTACACAGGTTCGAAAGGGAGTGACCCGCTTAAAGGGAATGGCATTCAGTGTTTCACACCTTGATTAAAACTATTTCTCAGACAAATGTATTCATGAGAAAGCATGACTAAAATTGAAAGCTAAACACCAATGAATTTTCAGTATTAGAGCATTTCATAGTGTGCGGTATAGCGTCCCTTGTTTCATTTTGTCATCTGTGCATACGTGCGATGTAATTTCATTTGTGGCATGTCTGACAAAGTAATTTATTTGCATTATACCCTCATGACCTGTCTCCTACCGAACCTGGTTTAAAACATACACTTTGTATATAATCGGATACAGTGGATGACTAGGTTAATATCGAACCTAATTCACACAATGACGTGCTTGTTTAAATGCGCGGCTTCTGGTTCATGAAATTCTATGTACAGACTAGATTAATTCTTTATGCAATTCAAATATTGTTGGCTTCTCATACACCGTATTCAGTTAGTGTTTAACGCATCTGGTTGACACGGAACGCATCGAGAAAACTTCGTTAGAAATAATCAGGGACTTCGTTTGCCTACAATGTGCAGCCGATATCTTTTGTGCAGGATGCGCTTTGTTAACGAGGCAGAAGTCCTCCAGGATTTCACTGGAAAAATGAGGATCAATACTCCGCCTGTTTAGAGAAGCGTGTTTTGTAGACGAGTATTTCACACGTGCCAGGATTTCCAAACTTTATCTGACTGCACAGAATGAGAAAGATTTTGGTGAAGAAATACATTACTTGAAGAAACCAATGATTTGAAGGAATGCAATAATGTTACAGAATGAAAGGATTTGTAATTCGTTAAGTAAGGTTCTTATATTTGAGCAATTCGAATTTGAGAACACGTTTGCTGCAGTTCAACAAGGAATCTACACGTACAATTAGTTTGAAAACTTGTTGTTTACAAAATTATCATACAATAATTGCATCTCCAACGCGCTTACGAAAAAATCATCAATTAAGAGATTTTCTAATATTCCACAGGCCTGTTTTCCTTGAACACTTAGCATCAAGCACCCTAAACTTCCATTCTAATGCGATTAGGTCAAGAGGCCTGCGTCGGATGTCAGTATGGGCTCCAAATTAGCCAATTTGAGCTCCTAATTGTTTCCAATTTTGCCAAAGGATAATTGAATGCATTTTATGTAGGAAATTGACGACCCGATCTCGCCTTCATAATTGCAGCTCAATTGGCTCTCGTATCCGCCGGCCCATCGCTGCTACTGGCCGAGCGCACAGCCAATGACCGATGAATTCGTAGCAAAAATGCACTCCTGATGAATGATTAATTAACACTTTTGAGTGGGCTTCATCTGCTCACACAGCCCAATTAATGTCTTCTTGCAATCCCTGCAAAGCGCTGAGCGCATTTTCGGCTGAGATATTGTCGCATGCCGGGTTTTTGATGGTGAGATATTCCGCTGGCCTGCGTTTGCAGCATGCTTAATTTGTCGCCAGGAACAGAGAAGTTTCTTGTTTTTCCGTACCTCTGCTATCGAAATCCTCATGCAGCCCTTTGTAAAATTGCTCTTTGAATTCAGGTGACATGATTCTAGTCCAAACTCAATGAATTATTTTTTTCCGATTTCGCTTGACGATTCAAACAGTTTTTACATGGGATGAAAGTTTATTTCAGAAGAATTTTAATTAAACGACGTCTCTGCTCCCAAACTTAATTGAATTACTTATTGAATCGGTGAGCACTTGATGATTACAATTTTTCACCAGGAATTTAAAAAAAACATTAAGCCTCGAGAACTATTGGCTAAAATGTCGGTAACGAGCGTAATGTGACGCTTTTTTGTCTATGCGAGCAACTTATCTTTCTTACAGGGTTGCCAGCTAACTTGAGGTAAAGAAACCTACCAGGGAGTACTATGTAAATTATTATCGATTTCTCAATATTCGTTTACGGATTGTTTAGTTCACTTATGGAAAGAATTTTTTTCACAGTTTGTAGAGTCGTGCGACCGATATCATTTAGTGACGGCCCCTGCAGGTACGAGCGTTCCCAAAAGTTTGACCTCTCTTCAGTGGCTCGCTAATGGACGCGTGGAGCGCGTCGCTCATGTTAAGAATCAGGGGGTCAGATCTCGCTGTGTCGGAGTCCGGTGGAGGGTCAATTGTTCTGAGTATCGGGGTCCTCTGAAGGCCAATTTTCTTGAGTACTGGGGACTTATAAGAGCTAATCACGCTTAGTATCGGTGTACTCTGAAGGAAAAATGCAAAAAAAATTTAATGGTAGAGTGTCAAAGGATAACATTTTCATCTTGGAGTAACTAAGCCAAGAGGCACAATTTCAATATTGGAGACAAGCGAAAGACTCAGTTTTAGAGGCAGAGCTTGCCAAAAAACATAATTCTAATGGCAGAGAGTGCCAAACCATTTTTTTTCATACATAATATTTTTGCATTTTCATATTTTCCGTACATTCTATGCTCATATTTTCCCTACATAAGTCAGTGGAATTAGGTCTGTGACATGTTGGATTTAAATTTTCTTGAAATAAAACTCTAATAGAAAATCTGACTTTGATAAAATTTTCATTTTATCTAGTAGCGTTTGAGTTTCATACCTGAACATACGTTCGTAGAGCCGTTTGGACTTGAATGTATTACAATAGCGTGTCCAAGGAACTCACGCCAAAAACTGTTTTCGGATTTAAGAACACACACGACGGGCGCGCAGATAGTGAGTGCGTCGGAATGGTTTTCAAAGTTCACTGCACGAAAGTGTCAAAGTGATCAAAATGGTTTTTCAACGATGTATTTGCTCATTTTATTATTCCGAGTATTACATATTGCAAGTAAGTTTCATCAGAGACAAATTTCAGTGTTGCTTTGTTTTGCTCTTCATATTCCGTGCACACAGTATATTGCCATTCAAGCTGTTATGAGTGGCCTTGCACAAGTTGGTAGATTAGTTCTTCAAATAAAATACTGAATAGGATACAAGGACTGTAGTAATCGTAATGAAATTTCAATCAATTTTCTGTCACAAAACGTACTACTTTCCTGGTCTCAGTGTTCGATTTATTTGATATTGTGTGATTTGAGAGGTATTTACCTGCATCAACATCAACATGAAACTTGGTTCATGTTGCCAATGGTTTTATTTGCGAGTACATTAATGAGCTAAAAAATCAGGAAATCAAATTGAACTGTTCTCGGGAACCCTCTGAGAAATTTTACTGCGAGTCGTTAATATTTTTCTAACATAGTCAATAGAGTAATGTTTGTGACCTGTTGGATATCAATTCCCTTGTAATAAAATTAGAGTGTAAAATCAGGCTTAGACAGAATATTTAGTTTTGTTTCTTAGCGTTTGAGTTTTATGCCTGCACAAACAGTTCACAAAGCCGTTTACATCCACGGAGACTTCCTTTCGAGAAAATATTACATTGAACTTTCAATCGAGTTACAAAAATTTTTCCAATTGATGCCTGTGTTTTGCCGGTATTGAATTTCACGTTTCTTCAGTTTAGAAATACATTCGAGTAACATAGCTTTGTTTTCCAGATTTGATTCGAAAACAGGAATGAATTTTGTCTGTGAAATTTCTTCGGCTTTTTTCACGCATGTTTGTGTTTGAAAGCCATCGCTTCTTGGATCCTATATAGGGGATTTCTGCAGTAAAAAATCCGCTGAAACTCGAGTTTTGCGGGCCGTATTCCCTCGCTCTACCAAATTATCTAATTCAATACAAATCTTCTGCCCAAAAAAATATATCTAAGGATCACAATCTACTCTCGACAACACCGAACATTCGATGAGAAGGAAAGTAATCTGTTTTCAATACATATTTTGAACCCAGGAAGGTGACTCGCCTTGAACAATTCGGCACGTGAAATGCAAGATTACATGGAATAGACTTAATGTGCAACTTATGCGGTAATCGATGCACAAAGCAACGATGAGAGAACACTTTGCGCAGAGAACTCAACGTAAATGCTAATGTCTTTTTGATTACGCTTGTGAAGGAGGGAAGTGGTAATTAAAGTAATATTAGGCGATTCACTTATAACTGAGGTTTTAAAACTTGACTGATCCCAGAAACGAGCTAAAGTTCTCAAACTTAGAAGCCTTCTGGAAATTGTCTGGATTTCGTCTCAGAGACTCACAACGAGGACTGCAAATGTCAATATCAAGAGGCGACGAGTTTAAGTGGAACTTTTCGTTTTTTCAAATCTTGCGATGGCGATGTTTTATTTTCTCCCAAGATGTGTCTCATGATGCAGTAAAAGTAACAATATCGAAATCAATTTTGAATAAAGTGAAACCTGATTTTTTGGGCCTTCGTTTGATCAACTGTGACTTTCTTCATGACGGTGTTAAAAGAATTTCAAAATATTCGAATCTTTCACGTTAGATTTTAATCATTCTTCTAAAAAATTATTTTCTGTTAGGACGCAACTCTGTTATTATTTACACATTCCTCAGCAGCTATTGTAGCCTATGAATTTAAGCCTTTTAATATTTAATTATTACAGAGTTATCATTTCAAACAGGTAATTAGTCTTTTAAAAAGAAACAAAGTTTCATTTTGAAATAGATAACTCTGATTTCTGAAGTATGGTAATTCGTACAGGTTGATCAGTATTCCCTGAGCACAAATTTTTATTTCAGAAAAAATAATCGTTGCCAATATTGATATTAAACGACATTTCATAAACAATTCAAAATAAAAAACAGGGACAACATAACTCCCATTTTCTGCCTGTCATTGTTATACTTCATAGAGATAAATTCCCTCAAAATCTTTCAGCGCCTGTTAGGACCATTGAACAATATTAATTGTTCAATCATTGAACATTGAACAATATCAATTGTTCATCCAATGAACATTGAACAACAATATTAATTGTTCAATCATTGAACATTGAACAAAATTAATTGTTCAATCATTGAACATTGAACAATATTAATTGTTCAATCATTGAACATTGAACAATATTAATTGTTCATTCAATGAACATTGAACAACAATATTAATTGTTCAATCATTGAACATTGAACAATATTAATTGTTCAATCATTGAACGTTGAACAATATTAATTGTTCAATAACTGAACATTGAACAATATTAATAACTGGCCCCGAAAATATCTTGAGGAAATTTGTTTCTATAAAGTTAGAGCTGAAGCAACTAATACAATGCAATAACACTAGCGCTCAGTCAGCTGAAATTCTGAAGCAACTCGTTACAAAATGAAACAACACAATGACAGGAGCGGCTTCATCATTATAATCAACAAATGGACACTAACCACTAGTCGTTTTAACGTAATTAGACCTCTCCAACTGCATATGTGTTCAGCTCTGCCAGGAAACTGAACCACAACCAGGACACTAACTAGTCGTTTTAACCTATTAGACTGAGCCGAACTATTTCTTGTGTTCAGTTCTGCCAGGAAACTGAACCACATCCAGGACACTAACTAGTCGTTTTAACCTATTAGACTGAGCCGAACTATTTCTTGTGTTCAGTTCTGCCAGGAAACTGAACCACAACCAGGACACTAACTAGTCGTTTTAACCTATTAGACTGAGCCGAACTATTTCTTGTGTCCAGTTCTGCCAGGAAACTGAACCACAACCAGGACACTAACTAGTCGTTTTAACCTATTAGACTGAGCCGAACTATTTCTTGTGTTCAGTTCTGCCAGGAAAGTGAACCACAACCAGGACACTAACTAGTCGTTTTAACCTACTAGACTGAGCCGAACAATTTCTTGTGTTCAGTTCTGCCAGGAAACTGAACCACAACCAGGACACTAACTAGTCGTTTCAATTCTATTAGACTGAGCCGAACTATTTCTTGCGTTCAGTTCTGCCAGGAAACTGAACCAGAGCGACCCTCAACTACTCGCTGGAACTTAATTCAGTGTGTCCACCTCTACACTTCCTGCTTTCGTCTTGGCTTTCGTCATTATAAGAAAGGATTTTTGTTTACATCAATGATCAACAATAATAAGGACCAAATTGATGATGAAAGTGCTCCTGAAAATTTTTGTAACATTTAATTTGAATATTTCGATCTTCGGATAATCCCCGACAAAATTAACAAAACAAATTAACTGTAGCAGTTTAAATTCTCATAACTTGATCATGATTTGAGACGTCCGTAAAACAATGGTTGGATCACTACCTCTTGACTGCAAATGCATCTTTATTCGAGGTATATTCTCCTCGATCACTGTGTTTTCCATGCCGCACCCCTACTGTTGCTCTTCTTAGCTCTAAATTACCAGAAAACATGTTTAACATTAATATAATATAACATGCTTAACTCATTGTATAATATGTGTCGTTTAAAACAGCTGTATCTTTTAAGTGTAAAATGAAACATAATGTATATCATTTTATTATTAAATGATACTTATATATCAGAGCTATAGAATAATAAATGTTCCCACTATAGTTAAGTCACACAGCGACGTGTGGCAGCTGTTGAAGTGCGCATGGTAGTGATTCTGGGTGGTGGTGACGAGCCGTACACGTACACGCACTAGCGCACGTACACTCAGAATGTGCGAACTTGACGTGGGTGCGACCGGGCCGCACCCACGTCAAGTTCGCACATTTTCATGTACGTGTGTTGCAGCGTCCGTGTGCGTGAAGGATGCGTCTTGCCCACTGGTCCACAGTTAACTCATTACCAGAAGTCGCTGTATCGTCTACAATGCGTTACGAGATGTCGTAATGCAGTTAGATTATGCACTTCCCTGCATCGTACATCGTACAGGTCGATTGCTTACTTCTACTCATTCTAGCATAAAAGAACATTGTAGTATTGGTTCCTGTGAACAGATTATTGACATTGGCAAATTCAAAATATTAGAAACTTTTACTGCCAATTTAGACCTACGTATTTTAGAGTCATTATTCATTCATACACTCAAACCTTCTCTCAATGAAATGCAGAGTGCTACCCTCTGAAAATAATCAACCGATAAAATATTTTTATTATTATGTATATTTTTTTCGTGCTTGTATTCTACGCTTCTGTAATTTGGGGTGTACTGACTTGTCTATTATTTTATTTGCAGACCTTTTGTTGAGAATGAGCCAAGACTCGAAACGTTCAAAGTGAATGTTTTAAAGTACTTCTTCTCCATTTCTTTCATTATAAATAATGAATAATTATAAGATAAATAAATAATGAAACAATGTATCACATATTCAAATAAATATTACTACCTGTAATTGTCTTTAATTTATAATATACTTTTTATTACTCACTTGGGAAGTTTTGAAAATGACAATAAATATCGTCTAATATGTTACAGTTGTCACGTTAAGACAGAAAAAAACGAACAAACTTTGTAGTATTAAGTAGTGTGGTCACAAGTATAAATATTCATTTAAAAACTGTCTCATTATCGCCAGCGCAACTGAAAATTATTTCGCATTGATGAAGCATTATTCTTGTATAATTTCGCATTGATGAAGCATTATTCTTGTATGTCATATTTGATAGGGGAAGTGCATGGTGTGTACAGAGGCTGTACACAATTTCCTGACTCAAACGAAAAAGGTGCAATATGTGTGATGAAATCCATAGCATTTATTACTTGGTGTGTAAGCGTTAAGCTTCCTATGTCCCCAATGTGAGCATAAAGGTTTTTTTATTTTGCACTTTACGACCAAAATTATATTGACGAAAGAGAAGCGACAATTAATCATTATACTGATATGAGCACATAAAATTTTTTAGTCAAATTTTCTAAGTAAAGTAATCGAATTCAATTGGCGTAAATATGCAAAAAATGCAACTTGCATAACGCTTCAGCACTAAAATATTTTTTATTCAATTGATATAGCTCTTGGTTATTTCTCAAATTAACTACCAATTTATAATAGAAACTAAATGAGATTTGCATTGTTAAGAATACATTGTGACATACGAACAATACATTATGACATGCGGCAGTACCGCAGTAACTTCGCTGTTATTTGGTTTAACTCATTGGATAATGTTTGTCGTTTAAAACCGCAGTGACTTTTAAGTGTAAAATGAAACATAATGTATTTTATTTCATTATTAAATGATACTTATATAGCAGAGCAATANGGTATTTTATTTTGTTATTAAATGATACTTATATGGCAGAGCTATAGAATAATAAATGTTCGCACTAGAGTTTTGTCACACAGCGACATGTGGCAGCTGTTGAAATGCGCATGGTAGTGATTCTGGATGGTGGTGACGAGCCGTACACGTACACGGACTAGCGCACGCACACTCAGAATGTGCGAACTTGACGTGGGTGCGACCGGGCCTTTGAATAATAAGGAAGCATGAATTTACTTTTATTTCGGGTTAAATGGTCCTGATGACCAGTTTGTGCAGTTAGTAATTGTTTTAGGCAATTTTCGCCATCATATGTTAATGTTTTGTAAATTAAATAACAAATGGAGATTTTGTAGAGATCCGAAAGTTTTAGTACTTGTTAACTTTTGAGTTAATCATTCGTTTGAGCATTATATTCTAGATTCTTTGCCGCTCTAATAGCTCTTTTTTGCGGAGTAAAAGATATACTGGTTTTATTTTTTATCAGTTCCGTGTCATGCTTCTATTCCGTATTGCAAGTATGGTGAAATGAGTGTTCGGTAAAGCATTTGCAAAGTTGTTTCAGGCAGGAAATTTTTAACTTTATTTAGGATTCAGATGAATTTTGATAATTTAGAACTAATATGAGCGATGTGCTCTTTGATGGTCAGATGTTTATCTATTATGATGCCCAGGAGCTTACGTGAGTTGGTTTCTTCGATTTCACCTTCGTCAATTTTAATGCGTGCGAGAGATAAATTTTTCTTGTACGAGAATGTTATACGTTTTGTTTTATCGATATTAAGGCTTATTTTATAAGCTTTAAGCCACAATGAAACCATATGGAGTTCATTATTTATGCTCTCCGCAGTCAGAGCGGGATTTTGGTTCGGAAGGACCGCAAAAAGCGTGCTGTCATCGGTAAAATGTATGAATTGAAGAAATGATGTGGAGTTAATAATATCATAGATAAAAAATCGGAAATAGGAGAGGCCCAAGGATAGATCCGTGTGGAACTGCGTGGCTAATTGTCTGTGGGTCCGATTTCGCATCGTCAATGAAAACGTCTTGCTTTCGATATGTTAGGTATGATCTGAACCAATCATGGGCAACCCCTCGTATGCCATAACAGTGTAGTTTCGAGAGTAGTATGTTATGGTCCACACAATCGAATGCTGTTCGAAAGTCAAGAAATACAGAGAAGACAGGCTTCCCTTCATCTGTAGTAGAATAAAGGAATAGTTAATGATTTAAAATAGCTTGTGTTGATTTTTTAGAGCGAAAGCCGTATGGTTAATCATGGAGAAATAATTTTTGTTCAAAATAAGAGTACGTTTTTTTATGCACAATTCTCTCGAATACCTTGCTAATAATTGGTAGCACGGAGATAGGTCGATAATTGTTTACACAGGTTTTTTCACCATTTTTAAAGATAGGGGTTACTCTAGCAACTTCGAGGGAGTTCGGGAAAGTGCCTAGGAAGAGAGACTGGTTAATAATATTGGATATCAGCGGGGCTACAATATCTGCAATACCTTTAAGTACTTTAGTCGAAAAAGTTTGTAACCCACTCGATTTATATTTCAGGTTGTTTATGCACGCAATTACATTCGAAAAGTTGGTAGGCGTAAATCCCTCAGGGGGATACAACTATTGTATCTATGGGAATTAGCGCTCCCAGGGGGGCAATGTGAGGGCCCGAGCTAAAGGTTAGGTAGGCTTTCTTATTGGTAAAACAAGATAGGTTTTTGTTTTGTTATGGACCAACTTTTTTTCGGTTCACTGCTGTCCTGTTTTTTCAACACCTACTACTTTCTTCTTCAACTTTGATTTTGTTTCACGAACTTCTTTCTCATCTAACTGTTTCTGTGCCCTTTCTGCATAGATTCCACGCTCCCTTACCTCCATACTAAATGGTGCCTTCTTCCTTCCTCTCTATGGATCTCATTTGTTGAGGATAGGGAAGCTTAAACTAACTAATAATCTAATAACCTAATCTGGTAGGCGTAAAGAAAAACGGGTTGTGTTCTCGAAAATGATCCATGTATTCCAGGTGGTCAGTAGGTTCACTTGGAATACCATCAGCTATAGTTTTCTCTACGTTTACGAAGAAATTGTTAAAGAGATTAGCAATCTCTTTCTTCTCATGGTATTTAACATTATCTTGGATTACATATTCAATTTTCTTTTTATCGGCGTTATTCGGCTCAAAGCAAGAGTTAACAAGGCAACAAGTCTTTTTAACGTCAGCTTTAAATTGAGTAAGCTTGAGCGTAAAGCAGTTCTTTTTTGATGTCCTGATCTGGTTTGCCACATAGTTTCTGAATCTGTTGTATATTTCTCTTGACATTCGCTCTTCGCAATGGAGGGCTAAGTACGCTTGACGTTTCTTACTCATCACGTTTCTTACTCGTACTCATCACGATATCTTCATGAATCCAGGGGCTTTTGTTTATTTTTCGGTGTAACTGTACGAGTTACAATTGGGCAGCAATGATTGTATGCGGTCATTATAGTTTCAGTCAACTTTACTAGTGCTTCATCAATGCTCGTTGCATTATGGTTTTGTTGAGAGATGGGCAATGTTGGCATTAATTCTTCTAGAACAGTGCGCATTTCTTCTAAATTTGATTCGTTTACTCTACGATATGAGTAAGTTTCAGCCCGTGGCTTGGTGCAAGCAATATAAACATTTTTCTTAATAAAGGAAACTGGAAATTAATCTGATAAGTCAGAAGTAATTATTCCAGCAAGAAAATCAGTTGGGTCTGTCATAAAGATACTGTCAAGCAGCGTTGCAGATTCTGAGGACTTCCGTATAGGCTTTGTGATGATCGGAAGGAAGGATCTAGACTGAAAGGCATTTAGGATATTAGACATTGCTTCACAGCTTTCATGTTTCAGTATATCATATTTGACGTCCCCGCATACTATTATGTCATTGTATAAGGACCTGTTGAACTGGTGAAATAATACGAGAAAGCTCATTCAGGAAGGATATGGGACAGGCTGTAGGAGGCCTATACACCGTTCCAAGCACAATTCGTTTACCATCTCTAGTCAGTTCTACGAATAGTGACTCTACCCGATTCATTGATCCCGATTCATTAAGATCCTGATTCATTGTTGCACTTGCTATGATTCTCTAGTCTATGTGCTTAAATATGTATATACTGATGCCTCCGCCTCTCTTGTTATTTCGTAGGGAATGGTAACTATGATAATATTCCAATCTAGTCATGTCTTTGGTTGAGTCATTTAGCCAGCTTTCGGTGAAGCTAATCACCTCTAGGTTACACTTAAGTTTAGTAATAGTACATTGTATCTCTTTCAATTTTGAATAGAGGGACCAACAGTTCCAGCACAGAAGCGAAAAATCATCGCGAGTTATTCGGATTGTTTCGTTGAATTTCAATATTTAAGTATACATGCAGGTTCCAGAGTCGTTTAGGTTTGGATATAGTCTGTTCAAATGATTAAGATCTGGGTCAATTTCATCGAATACATCAGCGTGATCAGTCATTTAGAATTAGTAAGCAGTAAGCAATAAGTAATATATAACTTAAAATGAAATACAGAGTCAAGATAAAAAAGTTATTCCTACCTAAAATTTACTTTGGACGTAAGAAAGAAAAGAAAAAAATTTAGCCCGATTTCGTGAGTCTCACGATTGTGTACTCACGATTGTGTACTCACGATTATGTGTGTACTCACGATTGTGTACTCACGATTATGTGTGTACTCACGATTGTGTACTCACGATTATGTACTCACGATTATGTGTGTACTCACGATTGTGTACTCACGATTATGTACTCACGATTGTGTACTCAC
>JACJUY010004335.1:42674-71356 GCA_014220935.1 Platorchestia sp. MABIK
CAGGTCCCGTGTTTGGTTGACTAGGCGCTTCGGGTCCGGAGGTGCTCTGGAACGGATGCGTTTGTAGTCTGGAGGCAGCTTTTCTCAGGTCTTGTGGAGGTCCGCGGCTTGCCGCTGGGATCACCACAGGCCCTTTACAAAGTTCTCATATTATTGGCGATATAACATCGAACGCAAAACAATAATTATTCCGAAAAGAATTCATGGGCTACTTCAAACATGAAGAGCAAGTGCCTTGGCAACAAAGATTTGAATATTGAAAATATTATGAACTAACTATTATGTACCTATTGTAATGGTGTATGATTTATTCAGGCTATTACAATTGAAAAACGAGTAAATGTGTTTGTGTACCTATAACGTAAAACAATGAAGGTGGTAATCTTAACTAGAAAAATCTGTCAAGTAGAATTTTAAATTAGTCCATTTTTAAATAAGTCCATTTTTAAATAACGGGTGGCTCTTTCATGTTTGGGGGAAGAGACCCGAATTAATTTTTTTTATGCCCCTGAATACAGGCTTTTGTCTGTAGAATACGAAAATAACAACCGTTATCTCGAGAAAATTATGGTTTTTGAATAACTTGACGGTTCAAAAGTTGTTCATTCTCTATATATTACTGAAGAACCGCAATCGTTAAAATTTCTATAAGAATGCTAGCCGCTAAAAATTACACAGGGTCCGATTACAGCAACTTTACCCTAGGTACCAACTTAAAATATAGGTATACATGCCTGTGAGTTCTCAAAGTTGGATGACGAACTTCTGAGCGTTTCCTGGTCATCTAAGAAGTGAAAAAGGGGTAATACCACAGCGTGGATTCGTAAATATTGACAGTTCCAGCTCCGGATTGATGTGACTGGGCAACTTTCTTCTTTTCCTTTCGGTAATTAGTCCTATAGCAATTGATCTTCTTCACAACTCCATCTTTAGTCGCACTCTTATAAATAAGTTTAAATTTGTTTAATAATCTCATACATGCTGCATCTCTTTTCTGTTTATGATGATAATCTGGCGATTTTGTTTGCCAAAGACATGGATTATTCTCGTATTCCAGAATCAAATCTTCGAGCAATTCTCTATTTGCCATTTTAAAGTCCCAAGACATCTCTTTAGGAAGGCAATGTTGCTACTGGCCGTGCAGTTATCAAGTCAGCAACATCCTCGGAACACACGCTACGTTTCGCTTGCACAAGTGAGACTTGCACATGTATACAGGATTCAAATTCAATCATGTCTCAAGTGACTTGTGCAACTTGAATACTTGCGCAAGTCTTGTCCTACAGACCCTCAAGTTTGCTTGTACAAAATACTTGCGCAAGTAAACTTGTCAAGTTTGCAGTAAGGTGTGTACCCACCTTAAGTGGGCTTGAGGTGTTGATTCTCATACTTGTGCAGTAGAGAAACATCGATATGCAGAGGTATATTCTCAGATTTGACTCCCTCATCCTTTTGGAGAACGACAGCAATGAATTTGTAACTCGTCAAATAAAAAGATTGCTACGGTGATTCAATAGTTAAATCTTCAATCGGATACCAAATGGAAACAACTGATACGATTGAGTTTGAAACAGAACTCCACCATAGCCCAGGGACCAATGATAAAAGTTCGTAGATGAATGCTCTGCTACATTCCTGCACTGGAGTCGCTG
The DNA here is from genome assembly GCA_014220935.1 of Platorchestia sp. MABIK. NCBI lineage: Eukaryota > Metazoa > Arthropoda > Malacostraca > Amphipoda > Talitridae > Platorchestia > Platorchestia sp. MABIK. The sequence goes on from JACJUY010004335.1 coordinate 44,327, forward strand.
CGTCGGTGGCGGAGCTTCTCTGTCCAACCCTACGGCGAAGGCTGTGAGCAGCTGCAGATGTTTCCAGCGAATTGCAAACCTAACTGCAAGCACCTGAGAGATGTCTGAATTTGCAGTCCTCTAAACTGAATTCAACTGCAGCACGTACATTAACAAACAGGAGCTGCAGCAAAGGGGGCCTGAATACTTTATCATTGATGCATGCAATTTACATTCGTATACGTGTACGAACAAACGCCAACTATCTTAGTAACTTTCTACTCAGTAGCTCATCGCTCAATATTTTACTCTAGCTTAAATTCACGAAGTGAATTTGAGCTCACATTTGAATATTTAGCGTTTTGCGCGTGCCCAATTTTCTTTAAATTTGCTTAGGAAGAGTTTGAGAAACATGCAACGTGAGGTAACTCTGAGGATTGCTGTTTACATCAGGACTTAATTCATGAAAAAGCTTTAAAAAATTTACAAACAAAATTATTCATCAAGACAGTTTTAGGAGAGTTTTAACTCGCAGCAAAGTAGGCCAGCCTCATCGACATTTGCGTGGACTCTATGTTTTAAAAGATTTAAATTTAAAGAGAGCGTGAGTTCAATACTCAACAGGATAAATCAATGTTCAATGTGACTGCGTCGAAAGCGAGCTGACTTATTAAAGCTGCAGTATACTACCTCCAGTATTCATTTGACCCAACTGCGAATCGTTGTTCTAATTTTTTCATTTACCAAGCAACAGATCGATATTTCTAAATTTTCTTAAATTTTCTTAAATTTTCACTCACAAGAAAACAAGGTAATGTAAAATGTTTACATTCATTTTATTCATTCATCGCTTCTGTGGTTTTTCAAAATCCTACACGCTTCCAAAATTTGCTCATGAGTTCTAAAAGGAATTGAAGGTAACTGTTCTTCACGCGTGAAATACTTCTGTGACAAATTGGCTTATGTAACACTACATTCGATGATTTACAGCTCACCATCTATATAATATTCTGCTTGTTCCCCCCTTAGTTAGTTAATTATTTAGTTAGGTAGTTAGTTAGATAGTTAGTCCGTCCATCACGCTCTCATCCGAGTTTGCAGTATCATGGATACCGAATTCCTGAGTGTTACATTGAAAGATCGGCTTTACATGCATTGATACGTTTGACATTTTATCAGGTTAGCATAGTTTAAGTAATCTTGATGAAATTTTTCACGGGTCCAGGGGTTTTTATGTTTGACATGTTATCAGGATAGCTTTGTTTAGGATAGGATAGTAAGATGTGTTAGGTTAGGATAGAATATGTTATGTTAGAATTTGTTAGGTTTTTTCACGAGTCCCCCTAGCTCCTAGCTGAACGATGACATTGCTTAACTTATTGATTACGACAATTCAAATGATTCAGGATAGGATAGGTAAGTATAGATCAAATTAGGTTAGGTTAGGATAGGATAGGTAAGGATAGGATATGTTAGGATGGGATCGGTTAGGATAGGATAGGTTAGGTTAGCATAGGTTAGGTAATGTTGATGAAATTTTTACGGGTTCTTGGTTTTTTATGTTTGACATGTTATCAGGATAGCTTTGGTTAGGATAGGATAGGTTGGTACATGTTAGGTTAACATGGGTTGTGTTGGAATTTCTTAGGTAATGTTGACCGAAATTTTTCATGGGTCTACCTAGCTTATTGATGATATTGTCCGTGGAATTTCTACGGGTCTTCCTAGTAATCACTATTTCACTGTCGCCTCTCATATGGTCATATGTAGCACTTTACAGCGCTGCGTGTACTTCTTCAATACTTCTTACTGACAGTTGAAGCCACTTCTGGGGCTAATCTTCCCATGTTTGCTACAATAACAATGTTACTAAATATTTTAATGAAGTAATAATTTCGACAATTATGAACTATAGTATTTGTTGTGGTGATGTAGAAAAACGTGCACTCTAATTTAAAAGGCACGAAATGCTGTGTGTGGTCTGAGCTACTAAAGCACAAGCAAAATGATGCTACTGTTACTATGATACTTCCATGGCTTCGATATGACGCCATATTATCCTGTTGTTCTGTTACGGCAATGTATACTTCAGCAGTACAGTTATCGTCGAACTGTTCTTGCTTTTGTCAGCTCGAGATTCACCCGGCAGTTTTACGAATTCTCTAAATAGGTCTTGGTAAATTTTTCGTAGTCCATTGTGCAATCGTTCATTCTCATTGCATATTGCAATTTTACATTGTCACTGTGCGTGTAGTGGGTATTGCAATTGTGTATTGCAATTTTATATCCAGTCAAAGGGTTTGCCGCACGCTGGAGAAACGAGGAGGCGTAATGAAAGTAATAAACCTTAATAGTTCTTCGGACCATTATTTCCGTTGATTACTGTTTTCATTCTATTACGCATAGATGGTACAACAATAGCAAGCAATCTAAACGGATCAATATCTAAACTTCGAGCAAAACGTTGAGAAAGACCTTACTACGAACATGTAAAATGTTTTGAGGCTCGCAGCTCCCGCCCAGCTGGTCCCGCAAATTTGTGAACAAGTCTAAACAAGTAGAGTGTGTTGGCCGTCCCGTACGACAAAATAATATCTCGCGATCCCTGCACCAATGTTGCACTATATGAGACCTGTGTATTCGAGGGTTGTCGTCTTGAAAAATATGACAACCAACAAGGAAAAAAATATCACAGACAGGCGTTTTTGGCAACCTAGGATGCTCAAATAAGCCTGAGATTTCATTTTGTTGCTACCCAGGTTTTCCACCCTAATCCCGCCCGTGTGAAGTACCCCAGATCATTACACTGCCAATGAAAGCCTGTACTGTTGAAGCGATGCATGAAGGATACTTAGTGTCCCATCTGACTCTAACTCTGCCATCTATCTGTAACAAGGTGAACCTCGATTCATTTAACCTTAGGATGTCTTTCCATTTCTCTACAATCTAGTCTTTGAGTTTTTCGAAAACTTGATCATTTTCGTTCGATTATCTTTGCTGGTCAATGGCTTCCTTGGGGTGGGGCAGATTCTTACACACGTTTCTTCCAGTTCTCAGCGTATGCGTATGGTGTTAGCAGTATTTTATTAGGATCTCTGTTGACCATGCTAGTCAACTGCTGAAGACTTTCCCACCGGCTGGCTTCCACCAAGTGCTTCAGAAAACGCCTGTCACGAGTGAGCAAAATTTTAGCTTTGCCTCCATTACCCCTGAATGACCGCACTTCACCCGTTTTCCTCACTGAGCAATCGTTCTTTGCAAATTCCTGATTCCAATGACCATCGTTTCAGACACTTCTCTGGCGGATTTCGTCGTCCGGTGCAACACACAACCTGTACCGTGTCAAAGGCAAAGATTTATTTCGTAGGCTTTTTTCCAGTGGTGTTGTTCATTATTGTCGTTGCAGAGAGCGAGGCAGGACCTGCTCTCTAAACTACACAAGCGCTAATATAGTTAAAATTTTAATTTTCTTCAAATTTAACTCGTGGAGAACTCAAAAAAATTGTTCAAATCATTTCTATATTTTACCTGGATACGGCAAGCTTTTTGGCCGAGCAGTGCAGTATTTTGAAAAAACACACAATGACAAGAGAAAAACAATCGGACGTGTGAAGCCTAGGTTGAGGTGCGATTTTTTTTATTTGAGTTGGAATTTGCAGCTCTTGTTTCGCTCAAATGAACGTGTTGCTTAGAATATTATATTTTGACTTCCATAGATGACACGGCACTCCAGCTGAACGTTCCGGCACTGCTTCTTAATTCTCTTAGCTACGATATTCTGTTCTATGCTTATTTAAATGTGAGTGTGATTTTTAAATCAAGGTATACTATTTCTCGATATAAATGAGCTTTCGTGAAATTTAAAACGCCGGTAGCTCCTGGTCCTGTTTGCCAATGATTGGCTCTAAAAAACTACACTACTAAGATTGGGAACTAAACGAAGTAAACTGGCCTGTATTGGGGACTATTTTTTGGCAAAGGATTTATTGCACCAATTGTTATTGAGTTCAGAATTTTGTTTTCCGTAAAGCTGTTAAAGTTTGCAATTTTAAACATCCTGATGACGAAAACTGTGCATGAAGATCGAAAAAACATTGTATTTTGTAGTAGTTTATGATCCGGATGTATTGGCACACAGCTCTTCAAAACAAGAGAAAGACAGGTTATACCGATTTCTAGGAATATGTCACCACCGTCATAGAGAAGAAAAAATTCAGCGTAGGAAGAAAACATGTCAAACGCATAGAGATGAATATTCAAAAAATTTCAAAAAATTTAAACTTCACGCGCTTTTCATTGTTTCAATACAATGAGGAAAGTACTTGAAACTAAATAACTTAAAAACAGACATGAGGCTGCGAGTTGGTAACTGGAAGCATCGCTGAAATTGGCTTTGTGTGCTGCAGCTGCATGTGCACCGTAGAGGTGGTTGTTGTGGGCACACGACATGCATAGAGGTGGTTATTGCAAGCACACGACAAGCATAGAGGTGGTTATTGCGTGCACACGACATGCATAGACGTGGTTATTGCTGGGACACGACAACGAGGGAGCTGTTCTAGATAGCATCAATACAGGAAACATTGAATTCTGGAAGTGGAACTGTAAGAGGATCAATTAGTGCGCAGGGAGCACAACGCCTAGGTCAAGTGGCACCGCTTGTGGCCGTCAACATCTGGTTGCGGCTGCGGTCACTCTTTGATTGGCGAGGAATTGGCGGATAATAGAGCCCTCAAATTCCATGCCTCCTTGAACACGGGCTATCTCGCAGACTCGATCATTCGATCAGTCTGAAACATCTAAATTTTTCACAAAATATCAAAAAATTTTGAGAAAGGACAAACATTTGTTTTAACAATAGTTAAACAAGTTAAAGCCCCTTTTGAACATTTAAATTTTTCAACTTCAAAACAGAGATTTACATCTTTTAGCTGGGAGATTTGACCCTTTCAATTGCGCTCGGCTACAAACATATTTAATTCGTGCTCAGCTTTGATAAGTTGTTAAGATGCTTGTCTCGTTATTAATTCAATAAGAGGATTCATCTGATTGAAAAAATAAAAACAAACGCAACGCCAATACTTTTTGATGCGCTCACACGTATTCTAATACGAATTTTCCAATTTCCGTATGAACTTGAAACAAATAACTTGACAAATAAATTTGACCGAATAAACGCATTGCAGCATCGAATTGGGCCGCAGGATCAAGGAGAAAACAAGAGAGAAAATAGGTACCAACAGCACAAGCCAAAATTATCAATAAATACAATTCCCGATTCGAAAATATACGAGGATTTTGACACGATATTGTTCAAGGAACCGAGTCACAGCACAGAAATAAAAAAGGCCAATGAAGCGTTTACCCGCTGGATGATCATCACAGAACTTGAGTAATAAAGAACTGGGAGCGTAGGAGGGTGCACTTTAGATGACCATGGATTCATGGGAAATCAAAATTGTTACCGTCAGATTATCGAGATTTTAGGATTCATTTGACATAATCGCTAAACATCATTACATCTCTTCCATGGTGCTGATATGTAACTACGTTTACTTTAGTTATGGTATGATAATTAATGGTATTTTGTCTTCAAGTGAAGTTCTTTTACAAAAATTGTTCATGAATACACGCGATGTAAAAAGTTTAACGTATTTTAACCCTTGTAGTTCTAGCTCTGTAGCTTAATCTCCAAACTCAATTTACAGATAAATTTACATGGAACGAATATTTTTGACCGTTGTCCGGTCTGTTGCACGCCTCACCAAAAAATAACGAGAACCTAAGTTTTTTTATTTGTCACTGTGGAAAACATGGTCGTTTTCCTAGTTAGTGCCAGTGGTACTGAGTCCTCATCAGCATTTAATTCATTAAGCTGGAATCACGCCATTCAACTGGAATTGCATTATTGAACTCGAATTACATCATTCTACGGGAATCATATCATTCAACTGGAATCACACCATACAACTAAAATAACAGCATTCAACTGGAATCATATCATTCAACTGGAATCACACCATACAACTAAAATAACATCATTCAACTGGAATCATATCATTCAACTGGAATCACACCATACAACTAAAATAACATCATTCAACTGGAATCATATCATTCAACTGGAATCACATCATTCAACTGGAATCACATCATTCAACTGGAATCACACCATACAACTAAAATAACATCATTCAACTGGAATCATATCATTCAACTGGAATCATATCATTCAACTGGAATCACACCATACAACTAAAATAACATCATTCAACTGGAATCACATCATTCAACTGGAATCACACCATACAACTAAAATAACATCATTCAACTGGAATCATATCATTCAACTGGAATCACATCATTCAACTGGAATCATATCATTCAACTGGAATCACATCATTCAACTGGAATCATATCATTCAACTGGAATCATATCATTCAACTGGAATCACATCATTCAACTGGAATCACACCATACAACTAATATATCATCATTCAACTGGAATCATATCATTCAACTGGAATCACATCATTCAACTGGAATCACGCCATACAACTAAAATAACATCATTCAACTGGAATCATATCATTCAACTGGAATCACACCATACAACTAAAATAACATCATTCAACTGGAATCACACCATACAACTAAAATAACATCATTCAACTGGAATCACACCATACAACTAAAATAACATCATTCAACTGGAATCATATCATTCAACTGGAATCACACCATACAACTAAAATAACATCATTCAACTGAAATCCATCATTCAACTGGAATCACATCCTACAACTAAAATAACATCATTCAACTGAAATCCATCATTCAACTGGAATCACACCATACAACTAAAATAACATCATTCAACTGGAACCACATCATTCAAATGGAATCACATCAATCAACGGGAATGACATCATTCAACTGGAATCAAATTATTTAACTGGAATCACAGCGGAAATTCGTCTCAGAGTTCAGCGGTATAAATTTACCGTGAATAAAATTACTAGCGTGCCACAGCCAACAGTCGTCGTCGTGACGCAGACAGCGGTGCTTGTTCCTGAATGTAGCAGACTTCCCTCATCTCATGGGAGGGTCACTGAGTAATCCTCGTTACTTTTAAGTAGTTTTTAATTTGACTAGAGAAATTATTACCAGCAATGCAGATTCACGGACACTTGGCAAATTTTATCCTTGCCGCCATGCTGTTGGATAATTTTAAACTTTGATTCAAAACTATTTAACATCTAGCACGATACATTGCTGCAAACATTCTGCCATCGCGTCATCGTTGAGTTAAAACTTTTATTAAATATGATTTGCGTGAAGATGCCGCAATTATTTGAACTATGCAATGCATTGGGTACCACGTGTTATGTCATTTCATTGTACGTCATGTCATTTTATCTTGTATTTTAGTTTAGGCATTGTTGAAAAATACTATATATGAAATTTGATCATGCTTTATTTTGAATGTTTTTTCGGTTGTAGAGCATGCTTTCTGAAACTGGAATTCTAGATCACAATTTCTTAACGTTTAGCACCATCAGTTTTCATTACATTGAAATCATTGCCATAAATAACGTGATCTTTTATTTCAATTTGCATTTGAGTAAAATATTTCGAGCAAATAAAATTCATAGAATCCCAACTTTATAGTTTCAGTTTTTAACGAACCTTGCTTCGTGTCATTTAAGAAAGAACTGGAACTGATCATAAATATATATTTTGACTGCCTGAGATTCAGAGGACAATCTGCAAAAAGCTGCCTCTCATCTCGGCGTTCGAAAACATTCTCAATTGAGTAGCTGTAAATGACGACTCTTTTCGATGTCGAAATAGTGAGTCTCTCTGGTGTAATTTCTGCGAAACACAACTTTAGAGTTCTATTTGTAGCAATTCCATGAAGTTTGGCGATTTAATTTGAAGGAAAACAAATTACTACCTTTGATGCTCCTCTCATTTCGTGTCAGGCTGTCATCAATGAGTGCTCTGCAAGAGACGTCTCAAGTTTCTCCTTTACTCGGAAAGTCGTCCCAAGTATTGATCATCGAGTCAATATTGTCGAGTTATTTTCAATTTCATATCCAATGCGCATTTTCAAAATTTCAAAAATATACCCAATTGAGGCGTATTTTAAGGATTCTGTTCTTATAAGTTATAACAGTGCGCACAACAGCGTCCTCTGTAAAATCTTAATTTATTAAATTTCAGTAAAACGGAGATCGAAGATCCTCTTCAACGAAAGGTTAGTTTTGAAAACGAAGCGCCTTTGAAATAGAAGACAAGCAATGGACGTGGCTGGTCATTAGCACGGCACTCCGGTAAAATGGTTTTAGTGGCGCTCTGAGTAGAGAGACAGGTTTATACGATGTATGGTCGCCGATGAACCAAAATATCAAATCTCATTTCAAGATTTTATATGTCAGTGAGATTTCAACCATTAATTGACCATTAATTACCTTGAATAATAAGGGCCTATTCAAGACGCTGCAAAAGCCGGTTCGAGACTGCTTAAATCAAGAAAAATAAGTTCAGAGGAATCAGACCCACTTTTCTTAAAAGGGCGACATGCTGCCCAAGCATAGAAAGTTCTAATTTAATCAGAAAACGCGAAAGCGTCACGAGTATTGTTAATCTAAGCGATTTAAGGTTATTGCAGGTCTTGTAGAAGCTCAAACATGTCTAATTATTGAAAGTAAAATTTAAACACAAAAAACGAAATAAAATTGCAGCTGCAAAAACGGAAAACGAAGAACAGAAAGGACTAATCTCTACAGTTTCAAAATTCTTCTCTCTCTGTCAACCTAGATAAACTCAGAAGAAAAGCTCTTCTTCTTCCATACAGCAGCGGTCAGAAGTACGGAAGATTTTTAACATCTGTTAGATTTATTACTCTTCGTTAATTCTCATACGGTTTACTGCATTATTTTCGATTTTTTTTTCTCATTCGTTTTTTGCCTTATTTCATTTTAATTTGAGAAGTAAAATACATTTTCATGAACAATGCTATTTTATACAATCCTGTCGAAACAGTTCAAAGCAAAAATCTTTTTTTTTTGCAAGAGTCTGCCCACCAGCATTTAAATGAGCTTGAGCATCTGAGATGTGAAGCCTATTAGCATAATTAATTCTGGTTTAGAATGAAAAATGAGAAAACGAAGACACAATGGCAATATCAGTAATAAAAATGAAATCAAAACTTTCTTCACGAACTCGGAGACCTTTTTTATGTTACAGGGGAGTACGAAAATTTTGACTCAAAAAAGAGTGCCCTAAAAATTTCATCTTACTATTTCAATTCCTGTTTTTCGTCCTGTTTTCAATTTCTAGCCATTAGAACACTAAGTTTTGATGTGAGGTAGTGAAAATATAAAATTCCTTCACAGTTCTCGCTATTTTTAACAATGCTATTGTAAAAATGTACACCCTCATTCAAAACGCAATTCCTTGAGGTGTGATTTCATCTCTCATGAGCTGGTTAAATTTGTAAATTAGAGAAATTCTAGAATTAGAGGATTTGTAAATTCTATACTTATATTTCTTTATATTTTTGAAGTTTCTGCGTCACGTACAGAACGGAAGCTAAATCGGGACAAGATATTTTCTGATTTCTTTTTGTGATCAAATTCTCTTACATGTATAGTCAAGGGATGAGATAAAAGAGACAAATAACATTGAACATAAAAATGCGTTCTCACATTCAGTTCATTACACTTCATCGTTACATTTTCGTTTCAGTAAGCATTGAAGTTACTTTCTACATTCCTCAACGCATTCTTTACTAAAAATAAGAAGGATTAATTTTTTTCGCATAGACAGCTTTTCCATTTGTTTTGCATTATAATTTGTTTTCAGTGACCGAAATAGCAATTTTAAATAACGAAACCTGATAGTGCCAAGTGATTTTGTTTTATTCTTTCCATAGAATAAGTCATGAAGATTACTTCATCCACATAGAAGGCCATTATCTGCAGCAATCTTAGATTTATAGATCGCCAGCAAATGGACTGGCAAGTGAAGATTGCTTCAAATATCGGTACGTTGTCCACGTTACACGAGCTGAACAATGGTAGATGTATATTTCAGCGCAGCTGGAAAGTAAAAACTGAAGACGACATTCGCATAATTTCCCGACAACCTCAAACAGTCATTCTAATAGTGAGAAAAATGCTGATATTCCAGCCCGCACGAGTAACTGCCGTGACGCGTCCGTGAAATACACGCGTAAACAACGCTGGCACTCACGAGCGTTCAATGCCTGAGAGAAATAAAATTTAATGAGAACGTTATTTATCTTCAATAAATCAATGTGGGATATTTCAATTGAAATTTAAAAATATCAGAGGCATCAGTTAAGTGTACACACTGAGAATGCAATCTAAGAAACAAGTCAAACAAACAAGTCTTTGTATAAAATTATGTTTTCGTCGGCCTTCTAGTTGAATACATTATGTCACAAGCTATAACTTCTATAAATACGGGTGTGTGAGAGAGGCCCTGGTGTAATTTAAGCAGTAGTAGTAGTAGTAAAGCCAGGTTTCTAGCCGGTGTAATTTAATAGCAATGCCTCAGTATACCGAGGATGCGCTTTGCTGAGGGAAATTCGTACAAGTATCTGTGATATGTCATGTACATGTGTTTTGTTAATGTATTACCACATTTTCTAAAAAGTAGCACTAGAAGGGCTACCATGTGTACATAAAATGATATCAAAAGTATTTCTACGACTGAGTCCCAGACGCGTAGTATGAAACCTTGTCAAAGAAAGGCTTGTTTTGCTTGTGTTCAGACTTCAGAACTCAGAAGTACCCTCTCAGTGTCCCTCGTCGCGCGGTTGAGGGAGGTGTGTGTCGCTGCAGTGGTTGTGCCGGCACTCGCTTGCCAACCTTGTGCCGCAGTTCAACTTTGCTTCCCTTTAGCGCGATCATTTTACAATGAGCGATTTCAAAATACTCCACACAACTTCATGAATAATATAAATTTTTATGAAGCAGAATCGATAATTTCAAATTTTACATGTTGGGAAGCAATACTTGAAACTCGAAGCAACATCTCGACAAAACATTCTCTCATTAAAATGAAGTCTTCAGAACGATGCAAAACCGGTAGCCTTAAGTTGCCTCGTGCAGGAACTGATACATTGTCATAAGAATATTTTCCGTACGTTTGTGATAAGTTCGCAACAAATGGAGACTGCGAAAATACACACAGTAAAAATAACGTTGGCTGACGCATCGGCGACAATGAGCGTTTTTACGTTAAAATGAAAATAACATCGCGGTTGTGTTGAAAATTAGTCGCCGTGAGACTTGTTATCGACTTACAATTCCACTGAGTTATGAGTTATGAAGATTTAATTTAAAAGAGTATTTCGGAGGAGAATTTTACTTATTATTATTCCTCATATTCGTAAGTTTAAACTGGCTTTACACTGAATGGTTTTCATAATAATAATTAACCTTCCAGTAAGTGAAGGAAATGGTTATGTCTACATGAAGCGCAGCTGTTCCCTTCCGATAAATTTATTACGCAATGGATTTTAAAAAGGTGATAGCTAAACAATTAATAAAAGGATCTCAGAATTGACTGACTTGCGGCATTGCCTCTCCGTGCGGCCGCAGATGCTTCACTTGAATTTCTTTTGTTTTTTCACTGAATTTTTGTAACTGCAATAAATTTTATGAAAGCACCGCAGGTATTTTCCGAATTTCTTACATGCATTTACTTCAAGAGATGAGGAAAAAGTGGCCGCAGCTGTTGATGAAAGAGCTCGTCGAAATTTAGTGTGCGCAACAAAATAATGCTTACTACATGGGGGATATTTTTTAATGTACATTCATTTATTTAATATTTGACTATAGGCCTTCATTTTTTCGAGAAGCTCCAGTTGAGAAGAATAATTATACATATCTTCAAACGTCACATTCTCTTTCGCTGTTTAAAAATATGCCTAACTCTCTCATCAGCCTTCACTTTCAAGAATTTTTTTATTTTCAAAAGAGTTTCTTAGCTAAATATTTATATGTATAGTATCTATTTACTATAATTTTTTGTAATTAGCGTATATTCTGGCTGAATTATTTCTTACTCAAATGTTCTTCCAGTACCAGGTTTTTTACCTGATAATTTTTGTTTAATATTTCGAGAACCATTCATCAGCTCCTCCTGCCATTGATGATGATCAGAGGACTATTATTTCAAGTATGTTTTTAATAAATTCGTTTGATGCAAGACAAAAGCACGAATGATGTTACATTGTTCCTCCAAATTAGTTTTTGAAAATTTTGAAAAGATATTTGTTTGCGAAACCTAGTTTCCGTTTTGGAGTTTTCTTTAATTCATTAAATTAGTGATAAAGTCTCCATGATTTTTGAGCCTCGTTACAAAATTTTTGGGATAATTTGTAAGTTAGGTACATTTTTGCTTTTTTTTTAGGTACACAATTTTCATGAGTCTTTAATTTAAGCCAGAAAAAAATTTTCTATAAGTTTGTTCAATTCCATAAAAACTTCAGAGGTTCTATCTCGATAAATATCATAAACGGAAATTATTTTCTTTCGAATAGAAACAGAATCATCGCTACTTCACATTCAGAATTATCGTTAGAATCAATCCTACTAAACTTTTTAGTTTATCATGAACCAGAAGTGCTCTTGTTACCCATTTCTCAATGGCGAGAGAAAAATAGATCTACTATTAGCAAAAATTCTGGGTTTTTGATGGGCGGTAACATTCTGCCCAAAGACAGCAAGGTGCTTCTTGGAAAATTTCTACATATTTTTGCAGAGTAATTTGGTAATGAACTTCAACCACACTCTCTCTCTTGTGCAATGCGCAGAAATGCAGCTCTCTTTAATTAACAAGGCGTGATATAGCGACATGGCTTCGCTACAATGGCTCTTGAAGACGCGGTTTTTGGCATTGCGTGCTAGATGCGTAACAGGCAGGAGGTACTTTTGTCAGAAGAATGTACTCAAGGCAACTGGAATAAAGGTACCAGGCATTAGAGACTGTAAGTACTTGTGGGAAGAGAACGTACTGGAAAAGACAGTTAGCATTACCAATAACAGGCATTAAAAGCTATTGCCACTTGAGGAAGCGGATATCATAACCAGGAAACTTTGAAGGCCAGATGCGTGAAAATTGGCAGGTATGAGAAACAGGATGTTTTAACCTCATTGGTATTCATAACTTATCATGAAGGCATGTATTACAGAAAAGTTTCAAGCCATGGCAGCTTCCAGGTAGGAGACGTTGGTGGTAGAAAGTGTAAAAGGCCTCATGCATGTGAAGAAAGCAAGATGCGTGGGATGCAATAAGCGGAGGCATCATACTATGAGCAAGAAACTGTGGAGACAGGAGGTGTTGGAGGCAGCGGACTGTGGAGACAGGAGGCAAGAGACAACACAGGAGGCCAAGGAGACAGTATGAGCCTGAGAGGCAGTATGCTTAGCGCGAGCTATAATCACTGGATGTCTTCGCTGAAATTAGCATTTGATCGCCCTCGTCTCAACTCCTGAGTTTAATTTATGCACCGAAGTGCTGGCTGCCGGTATGGCATCTGTGTGATTGTGTAATTTTTGTGAAATTGTGAAATTTTTGTTAGTGTTGGGTGTATTCATGCGTTAAACTTGTCTAGGAGTGTTCGCTTGAACCGCAATTAACAGATTCTAAGATTTAGCGGATTGATATTTTAATTACTGCATTGGCAGCAATCGTTGAAAGTAAATTCAAATCAACTTATTCATGGAAATTGAAGCCGAGAATAATGACCGCAGAAAAATGTGTTGGATGTTGTGCAAAAGTCTACGGGCCAATGTCTATGGGATCAGTTAAGAAGTGCAAATGTTTCGTAATCGAGAGTTAGAAAATGAAAATTAGAGCCAAAAATCACCACTATAAGAGGATGCAGGGCTCGTACACTAATTGAAAGCTGCATCTTAACATTAGCGCTTTCATATTTCAAGTCATTTTGAGATCTAGAAAATAATCTCAATTTCCCAAACCTCAGCAGTGCGTGCAATAAGAGCGCATGCAGATAACACAAGTAGTTTTTTCCTTAAATCGTTTCAGATGAACGGAATTTCAGAAAACATTCATTTCATTTGAGAATGAAAGAATTTCTTTCATTTAAGAATGAATGCAAGTCCTTCATTTTAGAACAAAAGTACTAGTCCCAGTTTCAAATGATATATTTTTTCAGCCATAGATACATCGCATGCTTCAAAGCTGTTCCTAAATATCACACGTGTAAAATCTATCTCATGTTCAAACGCAGTCATGGATCGGTGTCACAGTTGTATGACTGTAACAAACATGGAAAACGGGTACATTTAGACGGATAATTATTAGCTCACCCTGTCATTTTCAAAACCAGATGGAAAATTTAGTTAACCCTTTAAATATATTTTATGTCACCCAGAAAGGTGATGCTGTTTTCAAAAGACTGCAAAATGAAAGTTGGAGAGTATTAATAAGCCTTCAATGTAATTTTTATCGAGTCTATGATCCGTTCCCCGTAGAAACTAGCGTTGTTAAAAAAGTTTAGTTTCTCAGTTCTGTTGGTCCCATCATGGAAATCATGAATCTTGAAACAAGCCTCACCAAGTACCATCAGCATACATTTCTGGTCACTAATTGCACCAAGTAATATGAACGTATAAAATGAAGGCAAGAATAACAACCCACAACTAAGTTAAATTTGAAAAAATTAGATTATCTGTGCGAGCAATCTCATGAGATAAATACAGCATTCGTCACAATGCTGAAAAACTTACTACGTTTTTCCAAAATTTCTGAATCAACGACGTGCTTTAAGTGTGTTCTTAAAACCTGAAATCCTAAGTTGGTAATTTCATGAACATTTTATACAATTTCAGCGCAAAACTTTGAAATGAAATCCTTTCAATTTCAGTCCTCCGTTCAGAAAACTTTCATGGTTTTGCCGTAAAAGTTGTTTAAACTTTTTTGAACTTTTTAAAACTGACGGCACTTTTACGGTAAAGTAGTCTAAGCGGCCACATCAAGGCTGAGAGGATAATTTTATACTGAGTAGGATTCTAAATTAATAGAATGATTAAGCATTATCAAAGACGGTGTTTTAAAATACCCTAACTATTAAGTTTCTTTTGATAACATTAAATCATTTTATTTTCAAAAACTATTACCAATTATTCCATCAATTTTGTGCCCCATTATTAAAAAAATTTTCTAATTTTTTTCTCCCCCACGAAAAGAAGAATTTTTAAAATTTCATTAGTTTACTGATGAAAGTTTCATCACTTTAATTTTAAGATTTGGAAATCCTTTTTTTGATTTACAAAACAGTGAACTGAACCATTAGTTCTGCGAAATTATTTCCAAAATCAAAATTTCGGGATCAAATATGGTGCATGCACATATTATTTGGTCATAAAAATTTAAAAGCTAAACTTTTCACCAATTTGTTATTAGACTTTATGCAAAAGAGTCATATTAAAGAATCAAAAATAACAAAAACTAATATTATTTGATAATAAAAATTTCGCCATTCAACTTTTCATCAATTTACTACTAAACTTTCATCAATTTACTACTTAACTTTCATCATTCTAAGATGCCATAAAGAATTTAGAAATGTGACAACAGGACTTTTACGGTCACACTGCATATTCTTGTCCATAATTTTAATCATCATTTCCTATAAAAAAATCTGCCACGTCTGATTCACACGACCTCTCAGCATCGCACAGAAACGATTACACCTTACGCCGACTTGACACTTTAGACAATAGTTGCGGCTTGCAATTTAATTTCTGTGCAAAGTCGTGCGGCCGAGACCACTTTTTGTAGAAGCTATTCTCCAAGATTCCGTGTTTTCTCTCCAATGCCTTTTGAAGCTTTTTTTTGATAGGTAGGGCAATCGTGAGTGTGGGCTGAATCCTTTTATCGAACAGAAAAACTTAAATGCTTGCAATGACCTAAATTCACACTTTCATTCCTGCACAGGGAAGCAGAATTTTTAAGTTAGTGATGGATATATTAATTACTTAAGATAGACACCATAGTCCCTATAATCAAGTCTAGTTCGCTCGAGCTCAAATCTGTGCTCACGCAATTATTTGCAAATGGAATTAGTGTTGAAGTATTTGACATTTCAATCAATTTTCTCATGTACCACGATCCATGAATTACATTTCATTATTTATTTTCTATCAATTGAACTTTATTATTCTAGTAATTAGCGAATTTTCATCAATAAAAGCTATTGAAATCAACGTTTAGCGTGTTTCCCTCTGCGAACTGAATCAAATTTTTTTCGTTCATTTTATAAAGAATATTTTATAACATCCATTTCAAACTCAGTGGGCAAATCTAAGTTTTTTTCTGGCATAATTCTCTTCTTCCGTCTTCAAGTTCGTGCATTTCTCTTTGCATATTTTCGCATGAAAACTTTAAGTCCCAATTACAAAAGGACCACGCCGCATGTCGGCCGACCCTCGCAATCACGGCACTTATATCTACAAACTAATCTTTTCATTCCCTTAATTGAGCGCATTTTGTGCAATTTATTCTCATCAATCTTCCTTGAGTGCAAGATCACAGTCTTTCACAAGATTTATTTCCGTTTCGTTTTTAGGACCACAAAACTGCCTGGGAGTGCTATGCTGCTGAGCCAACGTTCTGGGCTTCAGAATGTAAAAACTCTCAAGCATTTCTCTGACCATCACGTCATTCCGCACTCTTTGGTACACCTGACCTTAATTTGGACGATTCCAGCACTTCATCCTGGAAAAAAAAGAAACTGAGAGCTCAAATTCGGTCATGCGTTATACGCCCAACGAGCAGTTTCAAACAAATATTCTGGAAGTCTCACGGTTTTTTGATCAGGACTTGTAACTGCCTTTGGGAATTTTTTAGAGCGCAAAGTAGAATTAATTAAAGCCCTTTCTGTTATTGACCTCAGGGGCAGTTGCGTGCGGCACGCCCTTAAAAGAAAAGCCTCTGATCAGCACTGGGTAAGCTTAGCTATCACCTGAATTTGAGGTCAACTGTAATCCAAACAACTTACCTCAAATTAAACCAACCAGGGCGCTTTGAATTCATTCGAGAAGAGAGATTTGTGTGCCGTCGGGCCGAAATTAACGAATATATTGTAATCAAACTCGTCTCCGATAATGGGAAGATCGTGTGGAATGTATAGAAGCCGAGACAGCTGTTTCATTTTTCATGAAGAACATTTGTTTCTGTCCTGCCTTCCATGTTGACTTGAGGAGAGGAAGGCTGCCGCTCAAGCCTCGAGAGTCGCAATAGAGTTTCTCCCTCTTGCAGGTATTTGCTCTACGACTTGTCGAGCGCAGGTAAAACCAAAGACAAGCAGTTGTTTTAAGCGTCGGACAAAATTGTTTTCTATTTTACTTTCATTTAAGATACCTTGCCACGCTTACTTGCTCTTTTATCGTTAATAAACATTTCTCAATTGTTGTACTTACTTGTGAATCAAATTTATTCGCTTTAATGAATATATATATCAGCTGTCAAAGTAAATCACAATTATGGCGTTGTTTTCTGACGAGGCTTTCACATTTCAATTACGTAGTTCACAAACACCTGAACAACAAACTCTTTATAACCATCAGAACCAACGTCGTAATGAATTTTCACGTTTCATGACTTTGTTTACTAAATACCAGATAGCACAAGTTACTCAATCCTAAGGCTATTTTACACAGGCTATGAGGAGATTGCACGTATAACACTTTTCCCCCAAAATTCCACTAGAAACCCTAAATTCCATAGGTTCAGGACAACGACGGAATTTTGCCAGACATTAAATCGTGAATTTCCAAATTTTTTGGGACAAATTTCGCCGTGGACAGACGCTCTGACAAAGCTGCTTGCTGCTAACGAGGATTTTATTTCGATATCTTCCCCATTAGAGGAGCTGTTTGTATTTTTTGTTAAAGATCAAAGAAAAAACATACAAGCGTCAATTTTATGAATTTTGTTCCACAAGCGATGCATTTTGTAGTCGGCAGAAGACAAACAAAAAGGTTCATTGTGTACTTGGAACTCCTTTGTCATGATAATATCAATATGGGCATTTTCTTCGGGCTAAGCACTATGTCGAGCGTTATTTCCTCAAAAGAAACAATGCTTATCGTGTGCTGATACACATACAGAACTATGGAGAAATTTTTGTCGTTTTGTTCACGTTTGTTTTGCCCAAGAAGACAGTCAAATTATTCTTTGAACAAGTGGTAGAACTTGATATCTGAAACTTTTCTAACTACACTCACTGTTTTAATTCCACCTAACAAATAAAAAACTGTAGAAAACGAAATATTTGTAATGAAAATTTGCAAAAAAACAAGTTTATGATAGGAGCATTACGATGATTTTGTCTACACTCGTCACTCTACATCCTTATTGCTTGTACTACTTAGCAAATTTCACCGTTAACTTGCGTACACTGTACATAATTGTTGATAATATTCATTACAACTTTGTGCTTCCCTTATTATCATTGTCCGCATCTTCCAGTGTTAGTTTACAGAAGAAGAGATGAAATTTATTTTGTAGAAGTAGGGATAAAACTCATTAAGTGCAAAGACATAGTTTGATAAATCTAAAATAAAATTTGTTGGAAGTTTAGCTTCATTTTACACAAACACCAACAAATTTCAAAGTTAAGCTACGTTTCACTTAACGCGATCACCAATAAATTTCATCGTAAGATAACACTTCAATTAACAAGAGTAGCAACAAAGGCTAATTATCGTTCACAGATCACTTTACATGATTATGTATAAAATTGATCACAAGTGTCGCAGGAGCTGTCGGTCGAAGAATTCTTCTGAGAATTTTTCATTCCTCATGAAATACCCTTGCAGTCGTCTAAGCTAGACACAAAGAATTCTTACGAAAACTTTAATTATTTCGTGCGCATCGCGAACAAAATTCTTCAATGAACTTCAAAATGAGAGTCGGAAAGTATTAATAAACTTTCAACATTATTTATGTCACTTTTATGATCCACTTCTCAGAAAAACTGGCTCTGTCAAGAACAGTGCTGACTGGACGGCAGTTTGTCCTTGTCTGGAAAAGATGAGAATTGCTTTTTATTTGTGTAACCGATTATTTATTTCCACGAAAATATCGATAGAAGTCCCAGGTAAATACGATTTACAGCGCAAAGGTTGTGTAAACAGGCTTGGACGCAGCTCTGCCACGTGCGAAAAATGATGTCAGTCTTGGTATTGATTGAATTGTGCGTTATTGCCGCGAATCATCATTTGATTCAAACACACATTCCACTCTTATGTTTTTATTAATGAAATTTTCACAGCAACTCTCCTGTAATTTTAACGGCTCAAGCGGATAGAACAGGATCAAAATTCCTAAGAACATTGATGGTATTTTATCTGACGAATGCGTTTTGGAGGATGAATTTTTAGATCTCAGGAATTAAGGATTGATTGAGTATTTGAAACCCCGAGGCTGACTTCTTGTCTCATGGTAGGAAATAGGTAAACAATTACAGTAAAACAACGTTTTATTTGGAAGTTTTCCACTATTAGTACATTTCCTCAATGAAGATTATTGTTCGGGAATTTCCATCATCATGTATAGTAGTAGATCACTGTGTGATAAAATTCAATTTCTCTTTTAACTTCACTAAATTTTTGTGAGTGCTTGGCAAGTAGTTTATTGAATGCAACATTTGAAATTCATTTTGTCAGAAATGTTATTTAAAAATTTATGAAATATAATACAGAAGTCTACCGTTGTCAGCACACCTCTAAGTTTCGCGTGGTTCTGAAACTGAGAAACTTTTCCGAATTTGAATATCAAGACACGGAAGCCTGCGTCTGCGTGCGTTTAATCAGTTTTTATCAAAATCTTCATTCGATATGTGGTGTAAATTCACTAAAAGTACAGTAATTACACTTTCAGTTTGTCAATGAGCATTGTAAACAGACTAGACTTACACTTATTTTCTAGTTCCTATAATATACAGAAACGTGCTCACACAAAAAAATACTCAATTCGTTTTAAATACATATCTTTCACTGAATTGAAAGAAATTTCCAATTCTTTGTCTTATTCAAAGAAATTTAACACTTCATTTTCTTAATTTAGAGCAATTAATTAACTTTCTGAATGAATGGTTTGTCTTCTATACCATTCATAAAAATTAATGGTTTGTCTTCTATATTAATGGGAAAAATGCATTTTTCCCAAAAATCAAAAAAGAACATGATTCCTCCTGTGAATTACCGTAAACTGATTTTTCCATTTCTGAATAAATCAGAACTAATGGCTCTTCTTCTGAATAAGATTAAATTGATTTTTCTTTTTAAAAAAAATTGAAATTAATAGTTCTTCCTCTGGATTTGAATGATTCTTCCCTTGAATAAAATAAATTCGTCGTTTGTCTTCCGAGTAAAGTTTTGAACCCCGTCCTCCTTCGAGAATAGTCTCGATGTGTTGTGTGTCTTGTTCTGTTTGTTCCCTAATATGTTCTTCCCAAAGTGTGTACTGCCGAGTGCGAGTTCTTTAGTGATCTCGAGGTCGGTGACTGCGTGATGTCAGTGCCAGTCTAGTAATGGTGCTTGCAATGACGGTAATATGAAGACAAAATGTAGACGTAAAAGGATTAAGAGATATGAATTACTTCTCTTTTGTGTTAATATAAGTTAACTATTCTAGTTTTGCTTCCCTCAAACTGTTAATAAAACAGGTAGTGTAAAAAGAGTTAAAAATTAAACAAATTCTGATTTGAATTATTTTGATGCAATGAACAACAATGATTATTATTTATGATCATTTTAAGGTAACAATTCTCTAATCTCTTACCCTTTCAGCTTAAGTAAAGAAGTGGCGCATTTGTCTAAAACGCCAATCGATGATCATTTAAAATCTTCTCGGTTTGATCGATGTTTGTGAAAAGAAAAACTCGATTCCGTTTACGGTGAGCAAATAGTATGCATTGAAAACATTATCCCCTTCCTGTTTTGTGAACCAATCATCAAAAAAACATCCCGTGCAACATTTTTAACTTGCGCCCGACAACGAGGTGAAGTACTTGAGTGAAGTTGGTGCACTGACTACATCTCTGTGAGGATGCCGACACCTGCGAGCTGCCGTGCGTCGAGCATCAGTGCAGGGAAAGACTCCTGAGGTGCGACCGTCGCGAACACCTTCATGGCTGTCTTGGGCAGCGTCGCGTCCGCACTCCTGCTCTCACTCGTGCGACTTCCTGCAGGTAACTCGCCACTTCGTTGCTGCGTTATCGCTTCCGTTTGTTATTGTACAGTGCTCTTAGTTGCTGCGTTATCGCTTCCTTTAGTTATTGTCCTGTGCTCTTAGTTGCTGCGTTGTCACTTCCTTTAGTTATTGTCCTGTGCTCTTAGTTGCTGCGTTGTCACTTCCTTTAGTTATTGTCCTGTGCTCTTAGTTGCTGCGTTGTCACTTCATTTAGTTATTGTCCTGTGCTCCTAGTTGCTGCGTTATCGCTTCCTTTAGTTATTGTCCTGTGCTCTTAGTTGCTGCGTTGTCACTTCCTTTAGTTGTTGTCCTGTGCTCTTAGTTGCTGCGTTGTCACTTTCTATAGTTATTGTCCTGTGCTCCTAGTTGCTGCGTTATCGCTTCCTTTAGTTATTGTCCTGTGCTCTTAGTTGCTGCGTTATCGCTTCCTTTAGTTATTGTCCTGTGCTCTTAGTAGCTGCGTTGTCACTTCCTTTAGTTATTGTCCTGTGCTCTTAGTTGCTGCGTTATCGCTTCCTTTAGTTATTGTCCTGTGCTCCTAGTTGCTGCGTTGTCACTTCCTTTAGTTATTGTCCTGTGCTCTTAGTTGCTGCGTTGTCACTTCCTTGAGTTATTGTCCTGTGCTCTTAGTTGCTGCGTTGTCACTTCCTTTAGTTATTGTCCTGTGCTCTTAGTTGCTGCGTTATCGCTTCCTTTAGTTATTATCCTGTGCTCCTAGTTGCTGCGTTGTCACTTCCATTAGTTATTGTCCTGTGCTCTTAGTTGCTGCGTTGTCACTTCCTTTAGTTATTGTCCTGTGCTCTTAGTTGCCGCGTTGTCACTTCCATTTGTAATTGTAGTGTGCTAACAATGACCTAATTCCCTACGTGGTGGAATTTATTGATAAGGAATAAGAAAAGTTAATGTGTGATATCGAACTTCTGAGGGCCTGCATGTATATTTCATTTATTTTTCTACTTCATGCTTTGCGCTTGTTTCACTCTAAGATATTTCAGCACTGAAGGTAGAATTTTAAAATTTCGGAGCTTATGCTGTTAAGATCTCATAAACTTTTTAATATGATAGTGTCCAGTATTAATGTAATCCAGTGCTAATAGCAAGCTAGTTTTGATGTGTTAAAATTTACTAAAGCGATGTTAAGTACTGTTAAGCTCACTGCTCAAGCCGTTCAACGTTCTTTTATTAGTTCATTTACCTGTGCGATAAAGCTATAGAATTTTGCTACCTTCAACGAAATTGGCACGCCACTCGTTATGTATTCTTTCCACACGAACCTGACAGGTGATGTAAAATTATATTCCCATCGATGTGCAGTCAGAAGCAAAAACTCCGCTTAACTCATGAGCTCCTTGTAAGTCTAATGTTCAGGCTGCACTCACTAGTGCGTCTACTGCAGAGGTAATGGAAGTCTTTCAGTTTATAAACCTACATCATATACATTACTGGAGAGGCAGGCACAAAGCATTTGTATATAACTAGTTTAAGCTCATGAAACTAAACCGGAAATGTGCCTCGTTCCAAATGCATTCATGCTTTCTTGGGGGCTAGAATCTTGAAACTTGCCCACGAGCTCAGTGTTTACTTCGGCACCATTATGGGAACTTCGAGGAGGAGAGGACATGAGATTGTTGCTAGTGCTCACTAAGATTATTCCAATGGTTAATTACGGTGAAAGTGGCTCCATGCGACGTAGACAAGCATTATGAAATCATCAGTGTCTGGTTGTGGTAACTTTCAATGTCTTTCATTTAAACACAAGTACATTAACTATCCGGAATAATCAAGTAAATAGTATATAAATCAACTGTCTTAATTGATTGTGAACCTTTCTAGTGATGGCTTATCTTTAATTATCTCATCTATTTAAAAGCAAAGATATTTAAAACTTGTTCTGCTTCGGGTTTTTTAACTTAATGAGGGTTTTATCTTCAACGAAAATTTGTTCTACTCGTAAATAATATCACAAAGACGACATGTCGAAACTTAATGGAATGACGGAAAAATCGTTAAAATACTTCTCGGTTGCAAATTCTTTGGTCTCAGCTTCGCTTGAATTTAGCATCACGTACATCACGTCGAATTTTAAAATATTTATGGTCTTAAAACAGTCTTATCACAAACTGCCGCGTAAATTTTCCACGTACGATGACAAACAAATTATACAGGGGTGAGTTTTTTACCGACTTAGTGTCGCACGGATCGCACTTTTCACTCACGTTGGCCTAGCGTCACTCTATAACTCGACTAAAATATCGAGCTCTGAATGATAAATGAGAACTTTTTCAATGTAGTACACCTCAGTTTACTTGCAACAATAAAATTCCTTGAATACAGACCGTGTTTTTTCAATTTTTCACTTGGGGTTCAGATGCAAATAATTTATTTTGTGACCTCAATTTAATATATAAGACATGCATTAGATAGCAGCTTAAGTCCCACGAAACAGTAAGGGGAGCGCTACGTAAGTATTTCTAACGCAATTTTGGCTCATCCTAAAATTTTTACGACTATTGGAGAAAGGAAATCAATTTAAATGATTGACTACCAAGACAAGCACTGCTTCTCAGGGAAGGAACTTAACCGATGCTTCAGCTGTTCGTCCAATTATCACTTAAAAAAATTCTAAGGCTCTTGTTGAATAATCTAGGATGATTTGAACGATTAATAGCTCATGTTTTCATCAAAAATATAATAATTCAAGGTGATGGTTGAAGACCCTCTTCACGGTTCCAGAATCCCCAGAGATTAATTCAAAATCATCATCAGCTTGGGCACTAAATTCTTCGTTGGAGTCAACTTCCATCCGTTGGGATTAAACCTCGTCTATTAGAATTTCATCCTCTGAGAAGAATACTCATCTGTTAAATTTTGACCGCTAGAAAACATAGATGCTGGAATATAGCACAATGAATGTTTAAATGCCTATAATACAGTGAATATTTTACACAACGTGAAATCTTCATTCCAGAGTCGAGTTAATACAAGCTTGATTGAATGTCATGTTGAATGTCATGATCAAAGTAAGTTGTTCTTCCCTACGCTTGCATTAAAATTTATTTAACAATCCCTCGCTCCGCCACACGCGCACCTATAAGTACACAAAAGTATAAAGAATACGTGTACCATTATTCCATATGAATTTACATAAAAAAATTTTAAAAACCAGCATCTGAAAGCTCACGAAGAAGGAAAATTTAGTGAAGAAAGTATGCACAAATTTTAGGTTCCTGCAGTAGAAATTAAATATCGTTTTGCAGATCATAGCAAGCAAGGTGAAGGTGAAAGCTATCTTATACTCGCAAAATTGCGAATAAGTCTACGAAAATCGCTAAGAGTATCGAAGCAAATTTGGACTTGGTAAATGTCATGCTAAACAAATGTCTTACTGTTTACAGTGAATATGAATTACAGTCTTTCTCTGTCAGTGAATATAAATCGAATTTTGGGATGTTTTGATACCTTTAAAATATTGTCTACACTTGGAAAGATTTTACTTGGCGATGAATTTTTTGTTGATTCCCTTTGCGAATGGGCTGTGTATCTTCAGAATGAGCTTCTGAGAAGTGCTTTTAGCAAGAGTTGGTGAATTCTTGCTACCTGCGCCAAAACTGGAATGTGCTTTGACCTGGTGAAATGACCATTCAATGTGAAATATCTTTTGTCTTTTATTGAATATTTTAAGAACAAATGAAGTTCATGATGAAAATTTCAGCATAGAATGTTTTATGGAATATTAACTGACTATTAAAACATATTTGATAGTCTGACTGTCAGATTAGAATAGCAGATAAGTTGATTTAATATTGCTTCGATCTTAAATTTAACAATCCGTTGTTTATGTGGGAGAAAATCACAGGGTAAGTGTTCCTACGAAAATAAAGCCTAAATGCTCCCTCTGACGTTATATTCTATTGAAAGAAACTAATGTTTTTCCCAGCTTTTCCATTGCCTAATGCTGATTTTAAATCTTTTGGGCCGACATAGAAGCACATTTTTCATGCAATTCATGAGTGCTAAGCTCTATATCAGTCAAATTTTTTATTTTGCGACCATGATATTTGGACTCCTACACAGAAATAAATTATGCTTCAATAATACAAACGACTTTTATGATGATTTAATGCAGTCAGTGGACTGCACGTTTGAGCGATCGTGACAGCGCTCACTCGCTGTTACTTGAGATGAAGTCATCAATTTCCTCATCGATCATAGTTCGTTTCAAGCTTTACTGCACTAGCCTTAAAAAAACTAACTTTGATGGCTAGCTCTCAGCTTAAATTCATACTTCCAATTTATTCTTTCAAAATTTAAGCTGACAATTAGATTGTCTTTTAGAGCGCTCCGAGAGCGTAATTGAGTCTTCCAAACTCTGGGCTGTGGGAGCATAAACTTTCTTGACAGGCTAGTGTCAGTCATATTGTACAGAGTTAATTTCACTCACAGATTTATTAGAGCAATATATAGCAAAAAAAAGCGGCAGATGAAAACTTTAGGATTATTATTAAAAGATTGCTCTAATGATTTGCGCAGATAAATTTGAAATAAAAATGAGATCAAATTGACTATCGAATTAGTGCGCACATTAAATTTTCAAGTTATTTATGCTGAAAAATATATTTCAGGACCTAATACTTTATAAAGACTTCTTAATAAAATAGTGGGGTTCAAAAGATTTATCGCCTAGATATAATAATTAATACATAATAGTTCACATTGATTTATGCTAACTTTCCTCCTCATTTTTCGTGAAATTTTTTCCAAGCTTGTCTAACAACTTTCTTTTTCACTTTTTGTAGGAATATATGAAACACATTCTCAAGAGAACAATTAAGTTCACAGTGTTTGCAAGTCATTGCATCGTTTGAGAACACTCACGACGTTAGCGCTTCACGGTGCTCAAATTTTAACAATAAAAAATAGCAAGTGTTTTTAATTATCATTTATGACGCGTCATCAATTCATCAATATTCAATATTATTATATGGAATATTTTCAAATTGTTAAAATATTTTTTTCTGTTCAGTCCTGAATGAACTAAATTCAGAAGGACTTGATATTCGGATTTTTGGAAATGATGGGAGATAATTTCTCACATATTCCAATGAATTAATTCACTCATTTTGAACAAATGTATCAAGGATGAATCACGTTTAGTAAATCAATTCATCAAACGATTAAAATGGATCACCATTATTCCTACTTTAGAGTCACGCTATTACGCATCACATGATTCTAAATTCGTGCTCGTGTCATGATCACAGGATACATTGCAAAGACCTGCTTCCTGTGGAGTGTGAGCCGCATTGCAGGCGCTGATTTTCTTGAGCTTTAAGGCATTCCTTCCCTGCAAAGTTAACCTATTTGCGTAAACTGAAGGTCCCTTCATTTCGCTAACAAACAGGCCAAGTTCTGAGCAGCCACCGCATAATAGTCAAGCGTCATCATTTTCGAGCGCGGTTTAGTCTCAAGGACACACGTCGATGAATTCAGCTGAAATTTCATCATGGGGAATATCTCAGGGCAATTGCTAATTAAATTGAGCCGTGGCTTCAAGTTTCGATTGAATTCACGGGTTTGGCTTTCAAACAAACAAGCCGCAGCAAGCATGTGGGTTCGCAAGACACTTTGAATAAAACTTTTAACAAGACCTTCCTGTGCTGAATAGACCGCTTAGTTCTCACTAAAGTTAGCTTCGTAACTCGAGATTGCAGTGTCAACATATCGGGTAAAGCTAGCCTTAGCTACCGATCATAACTCTCTGCGTACAAAATAACTAAGTATACAAA